>BOPN01004579.1:20000-22500 GCA_017312705.2 Penaeus japonicus
AACACACACACACTCACTCACACACAGGCACACACACACAAATACACTCACGCAGACACACTCACACAAACACATTCACACACACCCACACTATCACACACACACAGACACACACACAGGCACGCACACAAAAACACACACACACAAACAAACACACACACACACACACACACACACACACATCCACATGATGAAAATAACATATAACTAATTTCTAAACTTTGATATGTAAATGAGCATGTTAAAATGCACATATAGTATATCGGTGACAGCATACTTTCTAATCTTATAACTTTTTTACAATAAGTATACTTCTTTTAGGTAGCGAGTTGTTTATTTCTACAGGCATGTGTATAAAAAATAAGCCAAATATACCTAAACTTTTTTTTAATTCTCTGTTTTATTTTGTTTAATTCAATTTTTTATTTTGTTTAATTCTATCTTTTATTTTGTTTAATTCTATTTTTTATTTTGTTTAATTTTATTTTTTATTTATGTATTATCGGGAATATGTTTTATTTGCATATCTGTACCGAATTTATTGAAATTGAAACGCGTTTATGATAGTTACATGATGATAATGCATGCATGCAAGATATTTTTTTTTTTGTTGTTGTTGTTGTTGTTCTTCATAATGTAACATTCATTATGCATTTCGTTGAAATAGAAAGTATCAGAAATATAGAAGCTAACTTAATTTTCCTTTTCGTCTATTGGCGTTTAGAATTGAGATTAACCCGATATTGTCATTCATTGAAAGTCATGTTATGGCATTTCATTTCGTTCAGTGTTAATCAGATGGGAAATAAATAGTGTCAGGTTTTAGTAATGACTCACACGCACCCACACATCCACACACATAATTTAACACCCACACCCACACACTTTAACACACACACACACACACACACACACACACACACACACACACGCACACACAACGTAGCCAATGTGACCAGGAAAACCATTTTGAATCCTAAAGGAGGAAGGAGAGGATAAAGAAGATTAAAGTTAATTGATCTGTGAAGTAAATTAATCAAGATTTGATATAATAGGTAATGAAATAAATAATATGGGTAGTTTCGGTATGTAAACAGTGAAATACAGTAATAATACTGGAATGGTCTGACTCATACAAAAACGTTGAGTTTAATAGAGGATAAATTCATATGAATATGCCCATTTTCTGTACACACACACACACACACACATATGTATATATATATATATATATATATATATATATATATATATATATATATATATATATATATGTATATATGTATATGTATATATATATGTATATATATATATGTATATATATATATATCGAGAGAGAGAGAGAAAGAGACAGAGACAGAGACAGAGAGAAAGTGAAAGAAAGAAAGAGAGAGAGAGAGAGAAAAGGCAAAATGGAAAGACGAGTGACTACTAACCCTACGAAACAAAGGTAAGCAAGGAAAGAACAACCAAATATCAGCCAATTTCGGAAGCAAACACAGAAACAGATATGAGAGCAACATGAGTTAGTAAAAGTAGCGTATACAATTCAGAGAAAATGAAATTGATGAAACGAAAAGGAAGAGGTGGAGAAAATACAAGTAGAAGGATAACTGTCATATGGGTAAAGGGAGGGGGGAGGGAGATAGGGGCATAGAGGGTGGGTTAAGATCGGGTAAGGGGGTATGGACTCGGGGGAGGGGGGGGGGCATTAAATTATTCAAACCTCTGACTTTGACATGTAAACTTTACCGGTTAATATTCACGTGTCTAATTATACAAGATCCGGTTTATCATCCGTGCACATGCATGATCTAGACACACAGACAAACATGATGATCTAAGTGTTAGTAAATTGCATATCTATTATCATGGCATCTCAAACACATGTTCATATATTTAAATATGCTTTTGTTTAGCGACGCAAATATGTGCTTGTATATTGCAGGGAACAAATTCCAAGAAAGTGGTTATATTTTTAGATTCGTCGCGTACATGAGGCTATATATGACTTTGTTGATCAATTTATGCCAAAAGAAAAAAAAATAAATAAAAATAAAGAAACCAAAATTGACACAGGTACTTTTTTTTTACACGCATATACAAACATACGTACAAATACAAACACACACACTCTCACTCACACACAGGTACACACACACAAACACACTCACGCAGACACACTCACACAAACACTCACACACACACACACACTATCACACACACACAGACACACACACAGGCACGGACACATAAACACACACACACACACAAACACACACACACACACATCCACATGATGAAAATAACATATAACTAATTTCTAAACTTTGATATGTAAATGAGCATGTTAAAATACACATGTAGTATATCGGTGACAGCATACTTTTTTACAATAAGTATACTTCTTTTAGTTAGCGAGTTGTTTATTTCTAAAGGCATGTGTATCAAAAATCAGCCAAATATATCTAAACTTTTTTTTTTATTTTGTTCAATTCTA
>BOPN01004579.1:25000-30000 GCA_017312705.2 Penaeus japonicus
TTCTGCGAACAGATTTTACGCTGAACAAACATTAGACTCGACATGGCGGAGGGGGAGGGGGAAGGGGGGCGTAGGGGCGTCACTCCCAGCTCCAGATACACAATAAACTTTAATGGGGTCCAATGACGGAAATAAAATCGAGCTGATCCCTCATTTCCCATAATGAGACATATGAGAACGCCGACGCAGCGTGCGGCACGGAGGCAAAACCATCAATATCGTGTGTGGGTGATGTTGGCATTTCACTCGTACACTTCACTCATCAACCCGAATGGTCCGCTCACGTCACTCCCTCCCCGGGTCTCGTCTCTCTGGGAAATGCTGATCATGTCAATGGCGTCTCGTTCATTACTAACGCTGTTGGAGTTAGGGGGCACTAAAACCGATCAGACACCAAGATTATCCCATAAACTATGATTTATGAGAATCGTGAGTGAGAATATGTGTAAGAGATAGCACGATTTACACATAATCATTAATGTACTGTACTTTGAAGGTTTTATTAATATTATGGATTTTTTTTTTTTTTTTCGATGAACCTTATCGTGTTTGAAGTAAAAATGAATGAGCCTATTTCGTTTCTCACTATCATATGCCTCAGAGGAATACGCAGAAATCCAGTTGTGATAGGTAGGAGGATGGCACATCTTCTCTCTTTGTACGAATTCTCTCCAATAGGTGATGAAATGTGAAACGCAAACATACACATAGTCACGTATTTCACTCTTTTCTTTCTCTCTCTCTCTCTCTCTCTCTCTCTCTCTCTCTCTCTCTCTCTTTCTCTCTCTCTCTCTCTCTCTCTCTCTCTCTCTCTCTCTCTCTCTCTCTCTCTCTCTCTCTCTCTCTCTCTCTCTCTCTCTTTCTATTTCTCTCTCTCTCTCACACTTTCTCTTTTTCTATCTATGATTACCGTTTCTATCACCGTTTATATCTCCGCCTCTGACTCACACCCTCTTTCATCCCTAATATTTGTTCTTGGTCACACGAAAATCAATCTTTTCCGGTTGATCTGGAAGCATTACCCTTCACTTAGCAATATTTGTTGCATGAATATTATATGAAGGGTTCATATGTCAGCAACGAAGCGTTGTGTTTGGTGTTAAATAAACACTCTACTATGTTGATTCAAAGAAAAAAAGAAAGAAACGAAAAAAAAACGCAAATAAAACTTATTGAAATATGAAGAAAAAAAAAAACTCTTTCGAAATCCTCACAAGAGTTCATCGTCTGGATCTGAATGTTCGGTTTCCAAAACGTCGGAGTTCGTGACTATTCGAAATTCAGCTATGAACCTAGACAGAAAAAAAAAAGAAAAAAAAAGAGAGAGTGAATCTGCAAGTCTATATGTACGATTCCTGAGACATTCAACGAGCCAAAAATCGAGCGGAATAAAGAGGAACCGGGTGAAAACCAGAGAAACTTGAGAGTTCGAGCACGGAACGACATAAGTTACTCCGGTGACACAGCAAGGAACGTCGAGGGAAACACTCCACAAGACATATTGGGCGTGAAGACGTATTAAACTCGGTCATGTGACTCCCGTGCTTGGAGGAACGAATAGGTAGATGGAAGGGAAGGGAAGGGAAGGGGGGGTGGGGGGATAGATCGGGGAGATAGGGAGTGCAAATAATGGGGAGGGGAAGGGAGGGAGGGAGGAAGAAGAGACACGGGTGAAGGTCGAGGAATAAAGACATGGGAGAAAAAAAAGGAAAACTTGTAAGAGGCGTCGAATCTATGTGTATATATAAAAAAAAATACTTCAGACAAAAGCATCTACAAGAAAAGGAAACTATAAATGAGTCGAAGACATAGAATATAAGAACAAACAAACACAGTAATGGGTGTACAAAGATAATACGAAACGCAGTTAGAATAATAGAGCGTGGCAAAACGTGATGTTTCGAGTCATCAGACGAGAAAATCGAGTAATCATTCCCGTCTGATCGAAACGATTTGTATCGAAATTCTATTCTTATTGCGTCTGTGTTGAAATCCATATAAGAACATCCAGAAAACACAAAAAGAGAATATAAAAAAAAGAGGAAAAAAAAGAAAGAAAATAATATCTACATCACGAAGAACACTTTTTAACAGGACAAGAAGCAGGCGCTCAGGACATCAGCGCTCCACTGCAGCAAGTGGATTTATATTTCACTGTCTCGAGAAGACAATATACAGCCAGCATTGCCTTCTATTCCTTCCGGATCCTTAGTTCCTGAGAGAGCCTCGGTGCCCTTAGAAAGCTACACCACCAATATCCAATATCCTTATGTGCAGGTGATAGATCTATATATCTCCGAGAGGAAATCATGTCCTTACGCCAAGTATATGATTTGATTTTGGACAGCCTCTGAATCCACGTTGCAGGATTCATCAAGATGGATCATAGCCGGCAAGGCAGTCACTGACTAGAGGACCTCCGATGGAAGTCATTATAGCTCATGCCAAGCTGGTTTCCTGGCAAGGATTTGAGTGCATATCACTTCCAGCTTGCTTTGACTTTGAGTTGATCATCAGGGTTCATGATGATTTATAGGAAATGCGATATTTCCTTTTTGATATTTTCTTGCGTGTGGTGTGTTTTGGTTCTATTTCTTTAGAAATTATACATATTCTCCCTCTTTTTCCTTCACTAGTTTATCATAATTGACTACATCTCTTTCTCTCTCTCTTTCTATCTATCTATCTATCTATCTCTATCTATCTATCTCTATCTCTCTCTATCTGTCTATCTTTCATTCTCCTTCTCCCTCCCTCCATCCTCTCTCTCTCTCTCTCTCTCTCTCTCTCTCTCTTCCTCTCTCTCTCTCTCTCTCTTCCTCTCTCTCTCTCTCTCTCTCTCTCTCTCTCTCTCTCTCCCTCTCTCTCTCTCTCTCTCTCTCTCTCTCTCTCTCTCTCTCTCTCTCTCTCTCTCTCTTCCTCTCTCTCTCTCTCTCTCTCTCTCTCTCTCTCCCTCCCCCCCTCTCTCTCTCCATCTATCTATCTATCTCTTATCAAGGCACATTTCCACCAGAAGATTTATCTCTATGCAAAATAGGTATTAAAACCTGAACCATTTGTGTCTGTGTGTGTGATTGATTAAATGAGTGAGTGAATGAATATGTGCCCATGTGTCTGTCTGTGTCTATTTAAGCATACATATGTATGAGAAAGAGAGAGAGAGAGAGAGAGAGAGAGAGAGAGAGAGAGAGAGAGAGAGA
Organism: Penaeus japonicus; assembly: GCA_017312705.2. Classification (NCBI taxonomy): domain Eukaryota; kingdom Metazoa; phylum Arthropoda; class Malacostraca; order Decapoda; family Penaeidae; genus Penaeus; species Penaeus japonicus. The sequence goes on from BOPN01004579.1 coordinate 28,201, forward strand.
GAGAGAGAGAGAGAGAGAGAGAGAGAGAGAGAGAGAGAGAGAGACGGAGAGGCAAAAACGTAGCTATGAAATTTACATATCCATACTGAATTCATGCATGGATACACGCATATGTCCTAGCTTGTTTAAGTCTGGGATAATAAGAGGGGAAGAGAATGACGAGTGTAATAAAAAGTTTAAGAGAAAAAGAGGACCGTCAGAGAGAGAAAGAGTGTGTGAGAGAGAAAGCGAGAGAGAGGGGTGGGGAGGTAATGAGAGATTGATAGAGAGAGAGAGGGAGAGAGATAAAAAAGAGAGAGAGAGAGAGAGACAGAGAGAGAGAGAGAGAGAGAGAGAGACAGAGAGAGAGAGAGAGAGAGAGAGAGAGAGAGAGAGAGAGAGAGAGAGAGAGAGAGAGAGAGAGAGAGAGAGAGAGAGAGAGAAAAAAAGAAAGAGAGAGAGACAGAGAGACAGACAGACAGACAGACAGATATATATATATATATATATATATATATATATATATATATATATATATATATATATATGTATAATAATAAAAAACGCGATGATAAAACATGCCAATCCCTGATTCTGGCCGAGCCATTCACCGCCCCCCTGGCCCGGTGGTATTGTGCAGTCCCGTGTATACCCAGACAACGCCAAAAATGGAAAAGTTATCTCGACGCACAAACCCTCCGGCGTTTGTGTCTTCAGGGAATCCTCTGCTACGAAAGCGGTGTTGGCCATGAATGAGGATGCCCACGAATCCCTGAAAACATTTGCGTTGGCCTATTGACTATGCTAGTACGGAACCCACGCCCGACCCGAAATGGAAGCATTTTCTGTATAAAAAAAGGAAAAAAAAAAAAGACTACGAGAATAATATTTTAGAGAGAGGGAGGGAGAGAGAGGGGGTGGGGTAGGGACGGGGGTGGAGGAGGCAGGGAGGCAGAGAGAGAGAGAGAGAGAGAACGAGAGAGAGAGAGCGAGAGAGAGAAAGAGAGAAAACGAGGGAGAACGAGAGAACGAGGGAGAGCGAGAGAGAAAGAGAGAGAGAGAGAGAACGAGAGAGAGTGAGAATAAGAGAGAGAGAGAAGAAGAAAGAGAGAATAAGAGAGAGAGAGAGAATGAACAGTTTCGATCAACCAAATGAAAAGCGAAGGGGGTTTCACAACGAAGTTTCATCAGTCGCGATTGAACACGGAGATGAAATATGGCCGATTTGATTGTTCGTTTCTGCTGTCGTGAACAACACCATTCACAAAAAAAAAAAAAAAAAAAAAAAAAAAGACGTCACTAGTCCAGAGACTCATTTATTCTTTCTCCAATAAGTTTATTTCTTTCTAAATAGGTTAATTTTGTCTCTATTATCAGTTTAGATGATTTTTCTTATAACGGCGTTGTTTCCTTGTTGACTTTCTCCGAATCTGTAAACTCAGTTAACAGTAGCTCGCCTGTTATGAGGAAAGACCCACTAAGCAGAACAGGTAAATGTATAAGTAGGTAAAACATTATTCATTTTCGAAATCATTTTACGATGCATTTCCATCGTGTACTTTCCTACAGCGCTGGGATTTTTTTTTTTTTTTTTTTTTTTTTTAAACTGCAGTAACCGAGACAATTAAGGCATTTGGGAAATCGTTTCACTTTACATATATATAACTTGCACAAAAAACAAAATAACAAATCCATTTAAAAAGTTTAATTTGATTTTATTCAGTTATTTCTTCTCTCTCTCTTTTTTTTTATTACACTTTATCCTTATCTTATTAATTCATTTTACCCGTAGTAAGAATTTTTTCATCTTCTTTACGCGTC
>BOPN01004579.1:90000-92500 GCA_017312705.2 Penaeus japonicus
ATTTTTATCATCAATATCATAATCATCATTATAATCATTATAATAATAATAATTATTATTTTTTATCATTAGTAGTAGTATCATTATAATAGTAAAAATTATATTTTGCTATTATTACTATTATTATTATTATTGTCATTATTATTATTACTATTCATCATAATTGGCGTTACTTTTATTACTATTATTGTTATCAGAATAATGATAATTATTATAATTATCATGTTTATCATTATTATGATTGTTGTTATCATCATCATTATTATCCTTATCCTCGTTATTATTATGATTATCACAATCATCCTTAAAATCATTATTGATGTTATTATCATTGTTGTTGTTAATATTACTATTATTATTATCATTATCATTATTATCATCATTAACTATATTGTTGTCAGTATTATTATCATTATCATTATCATAATTATTATTACTATTAATGTTTTTTAATTATTGATGTTATCATTACATTATATTTTTACTAGTACTGCTATTATTATCATTGCCATTAGTATTGTCAACTCATTACCGTTATTATTGCTAATTATTATCTATCATCATCACCATCATCATCATCATTATCATCATCATCATCATCATCGCACACACACTTCCTGATATATTTCCATGATTGCCTTTTCATTATCATTCAGAGAAAAATAAAATTCAAAATCTCGCTATGACCATTTTGTCTCACGTCCTTCAATAGGGTTTGTTTCTAATTAAGTTAATTATACTACGAAATTGCCTGGATAATTGCAAGTCTTTGTAAAATTTGATAATTATCTGGACGAGATAAGTTATATCATGAAGCCATTCAATTTCATTTGTTATTTCAATCATGAATTTTCATGTCAAAAATCTCATTAAATGATAATTATTGATTTAAATGTTTTGTTACATTATCATGCTATATTCAGGTAATTTTACTTTTTTCTTCATTATAATTGTTATCATCATGATTATCATTAAACGTGATAGTAGAAGTAATAGTATTATGTTATTATATCTATGTTATTATATGTTACATCCTTTCCATCGCTAGTTGCCATAGTTGCATAAGCCACATACTTATGTTCCCACTGTGCTGTATCCGTTATCAGTGTGGTGATAATAATAATAACTATAGATATTTGCTTTCTCCATAAACTAATATAATGCCGAATATTTTACAAGTCACTAATGAAGTATTGATTAATACGGTCTAATTCATGTCAAATTTCCTTTTGAATTTTTCGTTTAACTGTTATTTAAACTTGAGTTTTATATATTATCTTGATATAGTGATTGAAAAGACCAATGAGTTTCCTATATATTCCTCTCCCCATCTTTTCCTCTTCCGTATATTTCACAATAACATGTATCATACATGCAAAACAATTTACCTCTCTCTCTCATTATCTTTCTCTCCTCTTCTCTCTCTCTTTTCCCTTTATCTCATTCTCATTATGTTGATCTGAAGATTTTTATCCACGTAGTTTTAATCTAGATTTGCTATTGTTTAATAAATAAATAAAAGTGAAGTATTAAAAAGTTTGATAAACTTTGATCAAATCTGGCTGATAAATTTAAAGGTATCTTTTTATTATGAATATTTAATGATTGAAAAATTCTCTTTGCTCTCGAATTCTCTTTCTCTTCTCTACAAGTTAATAAGTTAACGACTCTATAAATGACTGCTCTCTCCGCGATCATAATATTTTCCAAGTCGTCAGTAGGAAGTATTAAGAAATACAGACAATGATTGATAATACTGAAGTATTTGCGAATGTATATTTTTATCGTTCTAATGCACTACTTGAAATAACTAATTAGTTTTCTTTTATATTACTCTCAATGTCTTCTCTTCTTCCGTGTTTTTTTCGCAATAAGATATATTATGCTTGCAAAACCACGTATCTTATGATAATCTTTGATTTTACTTACAGATCTTCAGATACCCAAGTATTGTTTTTTCTTTCTTTCTTTTTAACTAGAACTATAAATGCTTTGAAATAAATAAATAAAAGTGAAGCTGTAAAAATCCTCTAGGAATGTTTCAAATAATCTGAATAACCAGTCTTTCTGCCTTACTTGCTGGTAAATAATTGCAAAACAACCACCCAATCGGACCGAACCAGAACCTCATACAGATCTGAACCAACTTATAATCCAGAGGCCTGTGCTGCCTTCCCTGCGTGACTGCCGACCGGAGTGACCTTTGACCTCGAGAGGGGGACGTAATCTCCGAAGAGAACGCTCATGAACCGCCAAACACGAGCAAGTGCCGAGGACACCTGTTAACTTTTCCCGAGGAAAGACTTCACTGGTCTCGGACCCGGGAACCTCCGACGCTGGAACCAACCTGGAAAGAGACTTAGATGCTTTGCCGACTGTACCACCGAGATCTAATTAAGTAAGGCGAAAATCGGGCCTTATATATCGCCAACTCTTTCATTATTATTTTAAAAGTCACTTTTGCCTTTTCTCTTTAATTTTGTCTTTAATGTTGTTTGAA
>BOPN01004579.1:102500-105000 GCA_017312705.2 Penaeus japonicus
TATATATATATATATATATATATATATATATATATATATATATATATATATATATACATATACATATACATATATCATACTTATCATCTTCGACGGTTGGTTGGATTACATGAAAACGGATCTGCTTAGAGATACAAATCTAATTAAGGTTTTTATTACAGTGCGAACCATCACAGAAAAGGGATTTAAAAAAAAATCGTTAGACTTATATATTTTGAAATTGGATTTTGGAACGTTGGTAGATGTGTGTGCCCTCTTGCCTCTTTTTTTTTTTTTTTTTTTTTTTTTTTTTTTGTCTTTATTACCACTATCATTAGCATTTTCAAGCTTACCACTTTCTTTATACGATATGACTGGATACAGGACGTATTATATTGAGATGTCAAAGCTTATTTAACATCTGCAAAACATTTAGATAACTTTAAATGATAAGATTTGTGATCTCCAATATGTAAATGAAGAGCAAAATAAACTTTTTCTTATAATTTTCATGCTAGAGGAAGGAAAACGGAGGAAAGTCACACTTTTTTCTCTCTTTTTTTTTTTCTTGTGTATAACTTTGGACATGTTATCATAAATATATGTTTATAAATCACAAAAAAAAACACAAGTACATTAACATACACAATACAGAGTCAGTGTTTTATTTTATTTTTATATGTTTATAAATATATTCTATATCTACACTGTCATTTTACAGGTAAATACATAAAAATTAATCGAAGCTTAAGTGATAACTTGTAAGCGAAAAAAAATCTCTCTTTTTATTTCCTACTTGTATAACATCTTAGAAATATATGATAGTTTTAATTAGATATAGAATAATCTGTTTGTTTATTAAGTGGAAAATTATGCCTCACGTCTTTACTGCATCGGCTTTTTGGAACTAGAATAAAGAGGAACAATGAAGAGAAATATAGTGTATTTAGGATCAAGAAGAATAGCAAGTAAATTAACCTGACATAAACATGATTAGTTTTGTTATTTTTGAAAGCAAAGTCTTTGTGCCCTGAAGGAATCCGAAAATGAAAAGGACACAAAATTTGAAAACTGATCAGCCAAACAAAAAGAGTTAGAGAATGGATAATTAGAATATCAAAACATATGAATGTGCTCATGCGTGTGTTTTTTGCATGTGAATGTGCGTGTGTGTTTGTACTGACTACACACACACACACACAAAGGAAAATCGGGAAATCACACGAATATGCCGAAGGGCTTTTCGATATATCGTTTCTTCGGGGTATAATGAAGATAGCAAGATAGCAAGATAGCAGAACTGTGTGTGTGTGCGTGTGTGTATGTGTGTGGCGCGCGCGCGCGTGTGTGTGTGTGTGTGTGTGTGTGTGTGTGTGTGTGTGTGTGTGTGTGTGTGTGAAGGGATGGACGGATGGATGGATGAATGAATGAATGGATGGATGGATGAATGAATGAATGGATGGATGGATGAATGAACGAATGAATGAATGGATGAATGAATGAATGGATGGATGGATGAATGAATGAATGGATGGATGGATGGATGAATGAATGAATGGATGGATGGATGGATGGATGAATGAATGAATGAATGGATGGAGAATGAATGAATGAATGAATGAATGGATGAATGAATGAATGGATGGATGGATGGATGAATGAATGAATGAATAGATGGATGGATGGATGAATGAATGAATGGATGGATGGATGGATGAATGAATGAATGAATAGATGGATGGATGGATGAATGAACGAATGAATGAATGGATGAATGAATGAATGGACGGATGGATGGATGGATGGATGGATGAATGAATGAATGGATGGATGAATGGATGGATGAATGAATGAATGAATGGATGGATGGATGAATGAACGAATGAATGAATGGATGAATGAATGAATGGACGGATGGATGGATGGATGGATGGATGAATGAATGAATGGATGGATGAATGGATGGATGAATGAATGAATGAATGGATGGATGGATGAATGAACGAATGAATGAATGGATGAATGAATGAATGGATGGATGGATGGATGAATGAATGAATGAATAGATGGATGGATGGATGGATGAATGAATGAATGAATGGATGGATGTTAGAATGAATTAATGAATGAACGAACGAATGGCTGAACCAATGAATGGCAGGATGGATGGATGAATGAATGAATGAATAGATGGATGGATGGATGAATGAATGAATGAATAGATGGATGGATGAATGAATTAACAAAGATGAATGAGTGGATGGATGAATGAATGAATGAGTGGATGGATGAATTGGAAGAATGCACAGATGGAAGGATAGATAAATATATATATTTATAGATAAGCATAAATATAGATAGAGTGACGAGGAAAGAAAAAAATAAAGAAAAAAAAAAAAGAATAGTGAAAGAATTTCAGAAGGAGAGAGAGAAAACAAATCGTGAAAAAAAAAGATGATTAAAGCTACGAAAAACTAAAAATAAAGAAATTAAGCCTGGAAATGAACTTGTGAGGGGGGGT
>BOPN01004579.1:117500-119924 GCA_017312705.2 Penaeus japonicus
GCTTGTGTGTGTGTGTGTGTGTGTTCATACACGAACATATACATCAACACACACATACGCACACATATATACACACATATACACATACACATATACACACATGTACACACACACACACAACATAAACAATTATGATATTCAGTTATACAAGATGACAGCTTTCGACTAGCTCTTGATATGACCTAAATTCAACTATGGAAATTATATATATATATATATATATATATATATATATATATATATATAGTAAACATGGTATTGGCTACACGAAAACAAATGAGGCCACTCACAAGCCAATACTCCTGCGAGCACGAACACCTTATGTATTAGAACAGGTATGAAATTAAGTTAATATTTATTTAAGTTTGTCTTCTTTTTTTCCTTAATCTTAAATATACATCCGAATACTCGATACAAACCAAGAAAGAGTTTCCATTGATTAGAAGGAAACGAAATATACCCATCCCCCTGTAAACATTTTATAAACAAAGTAAAGAAAAAAAAGAAAAAACTACAGTGAGAAAAGGCTAATGATGAAAAGAAAATAATCCTTTTATTTATTTTTCCAGTAGTGTGTTTTTCAACCTCTTCTTATGTATTTCTTTAGCTTTTCCCTTTTGTACCCTGGCGCTACAGAGCAAAAGATATATGATTTATTTTACTTTGTATTTTTTTATTTAATTTATTTAGGTTAAATGTTTAATCAGCATAATGCATATTCAACGTTTTTTTTCTATTTATTTGTGAACATTCTGGTATTAATATTTATATGTTATTAAACATTTCTGTCTATTCTCTACGATCATATAGAGTACAGCAGCAATGCAAAAAAAAAAAAATAATAATAAAAAAATAAAAAATAATAATGATAATAATAATAAAAAAAAGATAAAATAATAAGAATGATGAAAATCGTAAAAGTCATTAGGCAGAAATTTGCTTATATACATCAGGTAGTGTTCTTTATTCTGAAATTATATAGCTAGATAAGTGCTAGAATTGGCATTGAGACATTCTCCTATACACAGTATCACCTTCAATACGGAAATAATAAATAAACTCATACGCAATAAACCCAGACACATAAACAGATCTTCAGGTAAAGGTATACTATACAGTAAGTTTTGAAAAGAGAGAGAGAAGGAGACAGACAGACAGAGAGAGAGAGAGAGAGAGAGAGAGAGAGAGAGAGAGAGAGAGAGAGAGAGAGAGAGAGAGAGAGAGAGAGAGAGAGAGAGAGAGAGAGAGAGAGAGAGAGAGAGAGAGAGAGAGAGAGAGAAACAAAGACAGACAAAGAGAGAGAGAGAGAGAGAGAAACAAAGACAGACAAAGAGAGAGAGAGAGAGAGAGAGAGAGAGAGAGAGAGAGAGAGAGAGAGAGAGAGAGAGAGAAACAGAGGCAGAGAGAGAGAGAGAGATAAGGGGGGAGGATAGAAGACATTAAGATATATAACAACAGAGAAATAACTAAATTACCCTCCAGAGAAGACCAAGCTCAGTGTAATTGAAACCGTGGCGTGTGTTTGCCTTTTTTTTTACATTTCAGTCGAGTAATAAATTCACATCCGGGGCTTTGGCATTGTGGCTCAAAAATAACCTCTTGGCAAGACCCCTAAGACAGGATCTGCTACGTCTCGGAATTCAAGTGATTGTTATTGCTGTGTTTGATTTTCTCTTAATTGACCTTTTCCCTCTTCTTTTTCGTTGGGTCTTCGTCTCCTCTTATTCCGTTTTTTTCCAGTCATGATATTTCTTCTCTTCTACCTCATCCTATCATCCACCTCCTTCACCTTCATCTTTCTTTTCCTTCGTCCTTTCTGTATTTATTTTCATTACTATCCTTATCATTATCTATTTATCTATTTATCTATTTATTATTATTTCATTATTTTTTTATTATTTATCTATTTATTTAATTATTTTATTATCTATTTATTTAGTTTTTTTCTTGAGGAAACGGTTTCACGAAAAGGTTTGTTTTATTAAAAGGGTATATCCATAATTTTCTCTTGCTCCTTTGGTATATTTGTTGAGAGCTTACCCCTTTTACTTCTAGTTAAAGATGAAAATAGAACTAAACGATTCTCCATATGACGAATAATCTGACATGTCGAAATATGTTTTGGCATAACATGGAAACCAGAAGAGATGTTATTTGGAAATCCAGGCACAGCGGGATGTCTTTGGATCAAAGAAATGTGGATCTTTATGAAATTACGGGGATGTATCCCACGCTATCTGTATATTTATACGCACACACACGAACACACACACGCACACACACACACACACACACACACACACACACAGACGTATCTGTGTGAGCGTGTTTATACATAATATATATATATATATATATATATATATATATATATATATATATATATATATATATATATATATATATATATATATATACACACAC
>BOPN01004580.1:0-2500 GCA_017312705.2 Penaeus japonicus
AGAGAGAGAGAGAGAGAGAGAGAGAGAGAGAGAGAGAGAGAGAGAGAGAGAGAGAGAGAGAGAGAGAGAGAGAGAGAGAGAGAGAGAGGCAGAGGCAACAGTAAGAACAACAGTAATGATAATGATGGTAAAAATATGAAAAGATAATTATGATAAAGTTCATGATAATAACAATCCCCATCATCATTATTATCACTGACTATTACCCTTATCATCCTAACAATAATAATGAAGATAATGACGAATGCAATAATAACAATAACAAAAAAAGAAGAAGATAGTAGCGATAACCCAAATATAACAAATAAAATGATTATAACGAAGAGAGCAATGCCCATAACGAACAGATCAAATATGCACTATGAACTAGGGTGAGCGACGCCTCAGTCCACCTTCGGTTCCTCGTATCTGTTCAAAGGACTTCAAGGCTTTGAACTTGGACGTCGCCTGTGTCCACTCGGGGAGGAGAGAGGGGGAGGGGGAGGGAGATGGGGAGGAGAATGAAGGGGGGGAGAAGGGGGGAGGGAGAATGATGAGGGGCGAGAGAGAGGGAGGAACGGGGGGAGAGAGGGAGGAGCGGGGGGAGAGAGGGAGAATGATGAGGGGCGGAGCAGGGAGAAGGGGGGAGATAGGGAGAAGAGGGGGGAACGGTTGAGAGAGGGAGACTGGGGAGGGGAAGGGAGAAGATGGGCGAGAAGGGAGAAGGGGAGCGAGAAGAGAGAAGAGAGAAGGGAGAGAGTGGGTGCAGTGGGATGGAGGTGGGAAGGGAAAGGATATCGGCCGGATGATGGAGGTTAGAAGAGGGAGGGGAGGAGAGGGAGAGACTGATGGAGAGGATGGAGGAGGGTGGATGAGGGGCGAAGGAGGGCATGAGATGGAAAGGAGGAGAAGGAGAATAAATATGTAAGAAGAAGAAGAGAGTGGAAGAGGGAGGAGAGGAGAGGGAGCAAAAGATGGGGAGGGATGAAGGAAGATAGCGGATGGGCAAAGGGTTATAGAAAGAATAGAGAGAAAGAATAACCCCTAGAAGAGGGGGAAAGAGAGGGAAAAAGTGAAGAAGAGGGAATAGAGAGAGAGAGAGAGAGAGAGAGAGAGAGAGAGAGAGAGAGAGAGAGAGAGAGAGAGAGAGAGAGAGAGAGAGAGAGAGAGAGAGAGAGAGAGAGAGAGAGAGAGAGAGAGACTGAGAGAGAGAGAGAAACTGAGAGAAAGAGAGATAGAGAGAGAGAGAGAGAGTAAGAGAGAGAGAGAGAGAGAGAGAGAGAGAGAGAGAGAGAGAGAGAGAGAGAGAGAGAGAGAGAGAGAGAGAGAGAGAGAGAGAGAGAGAGAGAGAGAGAGAGAGAGAGAGAAAGAGAGAGAGAGAGAGTAAGAGAGAGAGAGAGAGAGAGAGAGAGAGAGAGAGAGAGAGAGAGAGAGAGAGAGAGAGAGAGAGAGAGAGAGAGAGAGAGAGAGAGAGAGAGTAAGAGAGAGAGAGAGAGTAAGAGAGAGAGAGAGAGAGAGAGAGAGAGAGAGAGAGAGAGAGAGAGAGAGAGAGAGAGAGAGAGAGAGAGAGAGAGAGAGAGAGAGAGAGAGAGAGAGAGAGAGAGAGAGAGAGAGAGAAAGACAGAGAGAGAGGGGGGGGAGGAGAAGGAGAAGGAGAGTGAGAGAGAGAGAGATACAGATAGATAGATAGATAGATAGATAGATAGATAGATAGAGAGAGAGAAAGAAAGAGACCGAGAGAAAGAGAGAGAGGGAGAGAGGGAGAGAGAGAGATGAATTTCGGAGAAGAGGGAAGATGCGTTAGTCCCAAGTGTTCTTCGAGTATTACGTTGACGTTTGTTGCCTGACGTTTGGGATCTTGTAAAGCATCTTGCTCTTTTCCCTCTCCCTTTGGACTGCTTTTTCTTCCCTCTCTGTCTCTCTCTTTTACTTTTTTCTCTCTCTTTCTCTCGCTCTCTATCTATTTCTATCTCTTTCTCTCTTTCTCCTCCCCCCCCTCTCTCTCTCCCTCTCTCTCACTCTCTCTCCTCTGATTCTCTCTCTCATTCTCTCACTCTCTCTATCTCTCTCATTCTCTCTCTCTCTCTCTCTCTCTCTCTCTCTCTCTCTCTCTCTCTCTCTCTCTCTCTCTCTCTCTCTCTCTCTCTCTCTCCCTCTCTCTCTCTCTCTCTCTCTCTCTATCTCTCCTTCTCTTTCTCCCTCTCCCTCTCCTTATCTCTCCTTCTCTCCCCCTCTACCTCTCTCTCTCTCTCTCTCTCTCTCTCTCTCTCTCTCTCTCTCCTTCTCTCTCTCACGACGAAAAGAAGATACATAAGAATCTCCCAGCTTATATTTCTTCTTCGTCGGATCGATGCATCTCCAGGCAATCTCAAGATATCTAAGATTATCCCAACTGACATAGACATACGATAAAATTAACTTTGGATTTTGTTCTGTCTGTCTGGTTGATAATCTTCTCGTTCTGAAGCATTTTTTCGTTTGTTTGTTTTTTTTATTGAATCCATTTTCTTCATTGGTTTAT
>BOPN01004580.1:30000-32500 GCA_017312705.2 Penaeus japonicus
TTATAATTGTTATTATTATTGTCATTATTATCATTAGTATCATCAGTGTCATTATCATCATTATTGTTATCATCAACATTATTCTTTTTACTATTATCGATATCATTACTGTTGTTATTATTATCATTATCATGACGATCATTATTATCATTTTTATTGATAGTTCTATCTAAATATCTTTATTGTTATCATTATCACTATCATTGATATCATAATTAACATTATCATTATTATCTTTATTATTATCATTATTATCATTATAATCATGCATAGTTACTAAACAAAATATATCTAACTTATCTTTTTGTTTTGTAAAAACGTCAACACCAGTAATTATTTGTCCTCTATCAATAGAAAAAATAAAAAATAAACAAAAAAGAAAGAAAGAAAGAAAGAAAAAAGAATTGTAAAGCAAATATTAGCAGTCTAAACAAGGCCCAGATTAACGGTAGTGGGGAGGGGGAGGGGGGGGGAAGAAAGGGAGAGGAGGAAAAGGGGAAGGAGGAGGGGATGTGAGTGGATGGGGAGAAGGAAGGGAGGGGAAGGGGATGGAACGTGAAGGGGATGAGGGAGGGGAGGGGAGGGTGGAAAGGGGGGAGATGTGACGTAGAGGGGAGGAAAGAGGGGAAGGAACGAATTGTGGGGGAGGAGGGGAGAGGATGACGTATTTATTAGAAAAATTAGTAACTTTTTCATTGGTTATTGATATAGACATACGCATTCATAGATTACATAAATAGATACATACACATATACACGCACGCGCACACATATACACATGCACACACACACACACACATACACACACACATATTTATATATGTATATACACACACACACACACACACACACACACACACACACACACACACACACATATATATATATAGATATATACACACACACACACACACACACACACATATATATATATATATATATATATATATATGTGTATATGAATATATATATATATATATATATATATATATATATATATATATATATATATATATATATATGTGTGTGTGTGTGTGTAGTGTGTGTGTGTGTGTGTGTGTGTGTGTGTGTGTGTGTGTGTGTGTGTGTGTAATTTCATATATATATATATTTGTATATATGCTGTATATGTATATGTATAATATATATATATATATATATATATATATATATATATATATAAATATACACATATATATACTACACACATATACATACACATTCGTGTATTATTTTTGCTTTTTGCATTCTCTCACCCGTCTCTTGCTCTTCTTATCTATGCTTATCTATGCTTCTCTATCTCTCTCTCTCTCTCTCTCTCTCTCTCTCTCTCTCTCTCTCTCTCTCTCTCTCTCTCTCTCTCTCTCTCTCTCTCTCTCTCTCTCTCTCTCTCTCTCTCTCTCTCTCTCTCTCTCTCTCTCTCTCTCTCTCTCTCTCTCTCTCTCTCTCCTATCCTCCCTCACTCTCGTTCCACTGCATTGTTTTCCTCAATTCGTATTTACCTTTTCCTCTTTCTCTTCGCTGAACGAAACATTTCGAAAGTCCTCCGGGGTCTTTGAACGCAGAAATAAGCCAGAGAAGAGGAACATAAAACGAAAAATAGACCGATTATATGACGTTTGTCTTTTGTTTTCGCGGGAAAATCGTCCGCCTTGGCTTTTTGGCTCTTCGGTTGGCTTTGTTCCATTTTTATTCGATGTTTTTTTCTTCTTTTGAAAATGTAAGTATAGAAAAAAATAGATAGATAGATATAAAAAAAAGTTTATTATCTCTTCGATCTTCTTTTTTTATTAATATTATCATTATTAGTTTCTTCATCTTTGGTCTTTGTTCCTGGTCTTCGCTTTTTGTCTTCCATTTACTAATTCCCTTCTCTCTGTCTCTGAGTCCTTTTCACACGATATTAATATTTCTCTTTGTCTGTCTATATCCTTCTCTCTATCTCTTACTCTCACTTTCTTTCAATCCATCATCCATCCGTCTCTGTCTCTCTCTCTCTCTCACGCTCTCTCTCTATCTCTCCCTCCCTCCCCCCACTCTCTCTTTCCCTCTCCCTCCTCCCTCTCTCTCTCTCTCTCTCTCTCTCTCTCTCTCTCTCTCTCTCTCTCTCTCTCTCTCTCTCTCTCTCCCCTCTCTCTCTCTCGCCCACTCGCTCGTTCACTTCACCCGAATCGACTTGAAGAAAATAACCCCAAGACTTGTTATTTTCGCCAAACCTCACCCTCACGCTCATAATATTTTGTTGGTCTAATCTCGGATAATCATTTTGAAAGCTGTTCATCAGGAACCGTCTTAAAGAATGAGTGTTTATGTTTTCGAATTTCGAATCAACTTTTACAAAGCAACAATTGATAGGTGGAAGTTGAGTAAGAAATTGAGAGAGGTATGTAAGGTTTGGAATGAGAGGGATTGGGAGAGGGAGAAAGAGAGAGAGAGAGAGAGAAGGAAAGAGGGAGGAGAAGAGGGAGGGAAGAGGGAGGAGAGAGGGAAGAGAAGAAGA
>BOPN01004580.1:40000-42500 GCA_017312705.2 Penaeus japonicus
AAAGAAGAAGAAGAAGGAGGATAAGGAGAAAAAGAAGAAGAAAAGAAGGAAAATAGGAGGAGAAAAGGAAGACGAATAAGAAGAGGAAGAGAAGGAGGAGGAGGAGGAGGAGATAGAGAGGGTGGAGAAGCGGGATTGGGGCTGGAGAAGGAGGGGGGGGGGGATAATTACTCCTTCCTCACAGGATTTCAAAATGGCGTGACCGGGCATGGGTATTCATGAGGTTGTGGTTCTCTTTATTCTGGGCGTCGATTTCTTCTTCTTGTACATTTTCTTCTCTGGTTTAAAAAAATATATATTGTTTATTTAAATTAACGCCCACGTATACACGGACATACTCACACGTACACACACAGACACACACACACACACACACACACACACACACACACACACACACACACACACTCATGCCTTTTTTCACTCTTCCTTCTTCCCTTGCCTCCTTCCATCCCCTCCCTCCTTCTCCCCCCTTTTACGCCTTCTTTTTCCCCCTCCCCGTCCCCCTCCTTCTCCTCCCCCTCCTACTCCTCCCCCTCCTCCCTTCGCCCTCCTAACAGCGCGCGAGGCCTCTCCATAAACTAAAAATATGATCCTATAGGCCTAAGTATAGGCTAGGCTTGCCAGTTCCATCCTTAAAAGCTTATGGGAGGGAGGGAGGGAGGGAGGGAGGGAGGAGGGGGTGGAGGGAGATTAGAGGATGGGGGGAGGAGCTGAGGGGATGGGAGTGGGAATATAAGTAGTAGGAGAGAGACGGGGGGAGGGGTAGAGGTAGGAGGGAGGAATTCGAGGAATAAAGTGTGTGTGTGTGGGGAGGGGGGGGGGAGAAGGAGAGGGAATGATGAAGAAGAAGAACAACAAGTAAGAGGAGGAGGAAGAAGAAGAAAAAGAGGACCAAGAAGAAGTATAAAGAAGGAGAAAAGAAGAAACAGAATAAGAAGCAAAAGAGCTAGAACCAGAATATGAAAAAGAAGAGGAGGAGAAGAAGAAGGAGACAGAAGAAAGAACAAAGACGAGAGAATGATGATGGGAAGAGGTACGTGAGGCAAGGGAAGTGTACGGTACATAGAGTCTAAATAGACCTCCTTGAAATGCGTCTCCTAAGAGAACCTGACCGGTCGTTAAGGTGCGGGATAAGGAGAAGGTGGAAGAAGACGTGGAGGTGGTGGAGGAGGAGGAAGAGGAGGAGGAGAAGAAGGTGGAAGAGGACGTGGAGGTGGTGGAGGAGGAGGAGGAGGAGGAGGAGGAGGAGGTGGTGGTGGTGGTGGTGGTGGTGGTGGTGGTGGAGGAGGAGGAGGAGGAGGAGGAGGAGGAGGAGGAGGAGGAGGAGGAGGAGGAGGAGGAGGAGGAGGAGGTGGAGGAAGAGGAAGAAAATGAGGACGAATGAATAGGAGGTAGAGAAAGAGAAGGAAAAGGAGGAGGAGAATGACAAAACGGAGAGAGAAGAGGAAGAAGAGAAGGACGAGGAAGAGGAGGAGGAAGTGGAGAAGAATAGAGAAGGTGAACGAGAGGGGATGAGAGAGGAGGTGAAGGGTGAGGAGAAGAAAAAAAGAAGGAAAGGAGAAAGTGGGTACGTAGGAGGAGGCGAAGGAAAAAAAATGTGAAGGAGAATGAAGAAGAGACGAAAACGGAGGAAGAAGAGAAAGAGTAATAATGGAAGACAGGAGGAGAGAAAGGAGAGAGAGAGAGAGAGAGAAGGAAGAAGATGGAGGAGGAAGAGCAAGAAGACGGGAGGGGAGAGGAGGAATGGGAGAAAAACAAACAAACAAACAAACAGAAATAGAGGTTAGAAGAGGAAGAAGGACAAGGAAAGTAAAACGATAAAAGAAGGAAACAGAAATAGGGGGAATAACGCAAAGAGAGAGGAATATATGCGACTCACCTTGAGCTACATTTGCATACGGGATTTTTGCCAGAAAACGATCAATATATATTGCAAGAAGATTTTACGTAGAGATTATGTCTTATATCACCCACTGTGATAGACAATTTATTGATAAACGTTAAAAAAACTTTTCTTCCTCCTGTCTATCTAAATGTCTATGCGAGAGTCTAAGTGGCGTCTGCGTGTCTGTCCAAGTGGTTTTGAAGTGTTTTGAAGCTGTTATTATGTAGCAATAGACTAAAAAATGTTTAAGAATTTCCCTTAAAAAAGTACCTGGACCATTGCAAGTTGAATCGAACCAGGTGCATGGGATAATTGATGAAACAATGAAAATATATGATGATATGAAAAGATGATGTGGTATAAGATGTTGATTTTTTTTTTTTTTTTTTACACTTTTCATTTTAGATAATGCGGAGAAAGAAGAAGAAGGAATAAATTCAAAAGACAAAAAAAATATATATGAAAAAAAACAAGAATCAGAATAACGAAAATGAAGAAGAAGAAGAAAAAAAAAAGAAAATAAGCAAAATCACATCATATCAAACAAACAAACAATACGATGAGAAAAGGAAAGAAAAAAAAAATAAAGATAAAAAAACAAACAAACGAAAA
>BOPN01004580.1:75000-82500 GCA_017312705.2 Penaeus japonicus
CTCCTCTTCCCCCCCCCCCCAACATCTTCCAAGGAGATCTGCGGTCAAGGTGTTTCTCCGCAAAGCTCTCAGGAAGTATGCGGTCAAGCTTGTCTAGTAGGAGGACTAGCAGGGGGAAAAAAAACCTAGAGGCTAGTTTCTCGCAGGTTTGCTATTCTGTGTCGGTGTATCAGGCATTTTTTTTTTCGGGTTACCGGGATGGGTGGGTGGGGGGTGGGGGGTGAGGGATGGGGAAGGGAAGGTAGATGGCGTTTGTTTTTATTTTTTTTGTATCTGTTTCTTTCTTCATGTATCTATCTGTATGTATATTTATTTATTTATCTGTCTGTCTATGTATCTGTCTATCATTTTTCTTGTTTATCTATCATTTTTTCTATCTATCTACTTATGTATCTATCTATTCTTCTGTTTATTCATCTATCTGTCTGTCTATTTATCTATCTATCAATCGATCTATCTATTCATTCTTTCATTCATTCATTCATATATTCACTATTTTTTTCCATACATATGTTCATATATTTCGAAATTCAATATTACTGGTATTCTCTCTCTCTCTCTCTCTCTCTCTCTCTCTCTCTCTCTCTCTCTATATATATATATATATATATATATATATATATATATATATATATATATATATATTATATACATATATATATATATATATATATATATATATATATATATATATATACATATATATATATATATATATATATATATATATATATATATATATATATATATATATATATATCCCTTCATTTGGTTGTATGATGCACTCCTAACCACCTACATCCCTCTTCTATCTCTATTCTGTTCTATTCTTGTCCTTCTGTTTATCACCTCAAATCCTCTTCTCATTCTCTCCTATTCTCTTTCTATCCTCTTGCCACTTTCCTCTCTCTACGCCTCTCTCTTATTCCCTCTCCTCCTCTATCATATCCTATGTTATTCCTTCTCCTCTTTTAATCTTATTCTACCCTGTCTCATCCATTTTTCTCCTCTACCTTATCCTATCCTGTCTCATTCATTTTTCCTCTATCCTATCCCACCTTATCCTCTACTCCTTGTTTTCCATCTTTACTTTATTTCTACTACCTCTTCCTCTTCTCTCCCCTTCTTCTATCCCTAACTATCTCAACTCCTCTTTCATCCCAGCCCAATCCTATCCTCTCTTTCCTATCTACCTCCACTCCTATCTCTTTCCACCTTCCTTTCTTCCAGTGTTGCCTTGCAGTCTCCGAGGACCCTCATTACCATAATCACCTCACTAATGAAGCAACGTTATAATCATCATGTTACCCTGAGTTGCTAATAACCGTAAATCTAATCTGCTGGCGAGGAGTTGTGAGATCTGGATAAAAAAAAAGTGTTTCTGTTGTTTTCGCTTCTTCACTTGTTTGTTATAATTGCCATTATTATCATCATTGTTATCACTATCATTGTTGTTGCTGTTATTATTATTATTATTATCATCATCATCATCATTATCATCATTATTGTCATTATCATTATCATCACTATTATCATTATTATTATTATCATCATTATTATTATGATTATTGTTATCATTATCATTATCTCCATTATTATCATAATTATCTTCATCATTATCCATATTTTCATTATTGTCATTATCATTATTATTATTAATATATCAACATTATTGTCATCATCAAAATATTCCCTTACTTATTTGCTTGATTTCTGCTTGTGTATGTAGTCATCAATTATTCACTCGTTCCTTTACTTCTCTGTTTATCCGTCTTTCGATTTGTTTGTTGAAGCGTTTATCTGTTCAGTCATCTATTTGTTTATACATTTATGGATACTTATTACTTGCTTACCTATGTATCTATTCATTCAATGATTAGCTTCTTGGTTGAATAATTTCTACGCTGGACCTATCAGTCAGTCTATCCATCCATCTATCTATCTATCTACCTACCTATATATCTATCTATCTATCTATCTATCCATCCATCCATCTATCTATCTATCCATCCATCCATCCATCTATCTATCCATCCATCCATATATCTATCCATCCATCCATCCATCCATCTATCTATCCATCCATCCATATATCTATCCATCCATACATCCATCCATCTATCTATCTATCTCGCTCCCTGAGACTTCTATTCCCAATCGGAGAGAAATTTGTGGCTTGGGTGCTCAGACGCCAGAATAGAGTCGGTTAGATTTTGGTGGCGATCTGGATGAGATTATTTGATATCATGATTATATCAAGTATATTAAGAGGTTTTGGGAGTAGGTTTAGATTTCTTAAAAAAAAAGAAAAAAAAAGAGGAAGATGAAGGTTTATCAAAACTAACGACAGAGGTTTTTCGCTCCCTCGGTAGCTTTTGTATGTGAGTTCTTTTTATTTTCGTTATATATATATATATATATATATATATATATATATATATATATCTTTTATGATGTGTTTGTGAATATAGCGTTTTCACTGTATTCTTTATTTTTTTTATCTTTATTATTATTATTATTATCTTTTTTTTTTTACTTTTCGTGTCTTTAATCACTTTCTCTCTCTCCCTCTTTCTATTGATCTACGATATATCTTCCGTATATGCCCCTATATTTGTATCTACCTGATCTACCTAAAAACATGTACACACGCGTTTCTACTCTCCATAAATCTCAGATCGGGGATCGGGTGCGTTCGCCTCTCATACGTTACCCCATATTTATTTCCATGGCCTCGTTATTTCCGATCGTTGCCATCCCATGAGCACCTATTCTGCTTTATTGTTTTTCTTCCGTTCGCTGTCCGTTGCCAGGGAACACCGCCCTCTACACTGTTTGCCACTTTGTGTTGCCCGTCGTAGGACACGCGAAGTTACCATTGCGTGTCCTTACGCACCTTTGATGAACAAGTGGGAAAGCGATCGAGCAGGTAGAGTCGTCGGCACAAAGCTAGGCGAAATTAGCCACGCCCCCTATACTTCCGCGACCAATGGCAGTCACGTTTCTCGCTGAATGGGTAGGACTTGATTGGCTAGATGGGGAGAAGAGGTGAGGAGTGGGCGGGGCTAATTCCGCCTGACTTTGTGCCGGTAGCTATAACAACGACCTCAGCAGGCACGACCTACCTGATCTTCTTTCTAGATTCTAAGACCAACCCTTGAACCGATCAACTTCTCGTTCCTGTGCAGCCGCTATACCAGAGCACTTTTCTGATGGTTCTGTTTCGAAATAAAGCTTGCAGAGTCCCCCTGTGTGGGAAAACTATGGCCCGCGTGATGTTAGTAAATTTGAAAAAGAAAGTTACCAGGCAACACCAAATAATATTGTGAACAGTAACACTTTACCCGCAAATGGCTGATCTGGCAACTTTGTTACCGTACCAGTGATTTCATTGCCTTTTAATTAGGATCTAAGGGGTTTATTAACTTTAGTTGATATAGGGGTACTCTTAAATAATAGAGTTTAATTAACTAAGGGGTCCTATTAATATTTTTGTTTTCTTAAAACAAGGTTATTTTGTCCTTCAAATATGTTTCATGTGAAGCTCCTAGCTAAAAATTGTTTTCCTTTAAACTGAGTTACTTTGTCTTTCTAATAAATACGTTTTACATAACTCTTCTACAGTACTTTAAAATATCAGTTAATGAAAATTGCTTTAATGTTTTTCTTTAAAATCCTTTTGCTTTGTCAGAAATAAAATATCGATTTTTTTGGGTAATATACTATGTGGCCCCATAAAAATGTAATTTTTTTAATGTGGCCCTTCCAATGAAAAGTTTCCCTACCCCTGGTGTAGACACATCAGAACTTAGATTGTATGATCCTATCTATCTATTTATCTATCTCTTTTCTATTTTCTTTCTCTCTCTTTGTCACTCGCTCTCATATATATGTGTATGTATATATATATATATATATATATATATACACACTCACATCATTTTCCTTCATCTTTAAAACTTCAGGTTTACACTTCCTGTTTGCTTTCTCTGGATACACAGTCGAGTGCCTTGTGAAGGTTGAGATAACTTGGAAGTTGTCTCAATTTAGGTTCTTTGTCTTTATTAGAAAATCATGATAAGTGAATGACTAAGTTGATGAAAGTAACAGAATATCAGGCAAACAAAAGAAATAGTAATAAGAACACACACACACACACACACACGCACACAAACACACAGACACACACACACACGCATATATGTATATATATATATATATATATGTATATATATATATATATATATATATATATATATATATATATATTGTATAGATTCAATCTGTGTACGAAAATTTGCGAAATTTGTATAGAAAAATGGAGAGAAAAAGACCGTATGTGTTGATGCTTTCGTTCATTCTTTTTTTTGTCATTATTGCAATTATCATTACCATTATTGTAATCATTAATATTGTTGTTATTATCATCATCATTATTGCTATGATCATCATTATTATCATTATCACCGTAATGTTATCATTATCATCATGAATATTACTTTTAATACTATCATTGTTCTTATAGTGTTTTATTGTTTTTCTTTCATCAACATTTGCTAGAGAGCGACCAGAGGTCTGAGGCCTTATAGCTATCATTATTATCATCAGTGGCTATCATCATTTTCATCATTATCAACATTACCATCATCATCATTTCATCATTGTTATATGATTCTTAAGTCTGTTCTCTCAGAGTTACTTTCTAACTGCATGTGAAATCTTTTTACTTCCTTTTTACTTCTTCTTCTTCTTTTTATGTGTCCATCATTCGTTTTCACTGCAATATCCATATTTCTTCTATTTTATTTTCCTTCTCTCTGTCTCTCTCTTCTCTCTCTCACTCTCTATATATATGTCTATCTATCTATCTATCAACATATAGTGATTTACAATATATCTTCCATTTATCCCCCTATATTTGTATCTACCCTAAATCTCAGATCGGGGATCGGGTGCGTTCGCCTCTCATACGTTACCCCATATTTATTTCCATAGCCTCGTTATTTCCGATCGTTGCCATCCCATGAGCACCTATTCTGCTTTATTGTTTTTCTTCCGTTTGCTGTCCGTTGCCAGGCAGCACCGCCCTCTACACTGTTTGCCACTTTGTGTTGCCCGTCGTAGGACACGCGAAGTTACCATTGCGTGTCCTTACGCACCTTTGATGAACAAGTGGGAAAGCGATAGAGCAGGTAGTCATCGGCACAAAGCTAGGCGAAATTAGCCACGCCCCCTATACTTCCGCGACTAATGGCAGTCACGTTTCTCGCTGAATGCGTAGGACTTGATTGGCTAGAATGGGAGAAGAAGTGAGGAGTGGGCGGGGCTAATTTCGCCTGACTTTGTGCCGGTAGCTATAACAACGACCTTAGCAGGGCACGACCTGCCTGACCTTCTTTTTTGATCCTAAGACCAACCCTTGAACCGATCAACTTCTCGTTCCTGTGTGGCCGCTATACCGAGTGACAACCAGAACACTTTTCTGATGGTTTTGTTTCGAAATAAAGCCTGTAGGGTCCCCCTATGTGGGCAAACTATGGCCCGCGTGATGTTAGTAAATTTGAAAGAGAAAGTTATCAAGCAACACCAAATGATATCATGAACAGTAACACTTTACCCGCAAATGGCTAATCTGGCAACTTTGTTACCGTGCCAGTGATTTTATTGCCTTTTAATTAGGACCTAAGGGGTTTATTAATTTTAGTTGATATATGGGTACTGTTAAATAATAGAGTTTAATTAACTAAGGGGTCCTTCAAATATGTTTCAGGTGAAGCTGCAACCTAAGAATTGTTTTCCTTTAAATTGATTTACTTTGTCTTTCTAATAAATACGTTTTACATAACTCTTCTACAGTACTTTAAAATATCAATTAATAAAAAATATTTTAATGTTTTTCTTTAAAATCCTTTTGCTTTGTCAGAAATAAAATATCGATTATTTTGGGTAATATACTATGTGGCCCCATAAAAATGTAAATTTTTGAATGTGGCCCTTCCACTGAAAAGTTTCCCTACTCCTGGTGTAGACACATCAGAACTTAGATTGTATAATCCTATCTATCTCTTTCCTATTTTCTTTATCTCTCTTTGTTACTCTCTTTCATATATATGTGTATATATATGTATACATACATATATATATATATATATATATATATATATATATATATATATATATATATATATATGTGTGTGTGTGTGTGTGTGTGTGTGTGTGTGTGTGTGTGTGTGTTTGTGTGTGTGTGTGTGTGTGTGTCTAGACCATGACTGTCACCTCCCTAATTACACCAGGTATGTACATGCACGTGGCTTGACCAAACACTTCACATCTGCTCGAACATCTGTGTATGCATGTGTGTGTGTCTGAACTATGCCTGGTACATGCATGCGTGCAAGCCGACCCAGCGAGAGAAGATGACGAATGGAGATTAAAAGGCGAGGGAATAGGAGGAAAAGGAGGACGAGGAAAATGAGAATGAGAAGGAGAGGGGAAAGGAGGAGTAGGAAGAAGAAGGAGGAGGAGGAGGACATGAAGGGAGGGAGGGAGAGGAGCAGGGAAGAAGTAAGAAGAGATGGGTAGGAGGGAGGGAGGAAAGGAGAGAGGAAGAGAGGAGGAGGAGGAGGAGGAGGAGGAAATGGGGAGTAGGAATAGGAATAAGAAGAGAAGGAGGTGGAAGGGGAGAAAGAAACGATGAGGAGAAGGAAGAAGAAGGAAGCTAAGGGACATAAACGAGGAAAAGGAGATGAGAAAAGAGGAGATAGAGAAAAAACAACAAACAACGGAAAAGGAAGAAAGAGGGAGAATAAGCAGAAGAAGAAGAAGAAGGAGAATAAATAAGCCAGAGGAAAAAGGAAGAAGGATAGGACAAGACAGAGGCTTAGTTCAAAGAAGAAGGATTAGGGTAGAGGGGGGGGGGGCTAAGGGAAGAGGGCAGGGACCGGCCGGCACTAATTCCCAGCCGGCCTGACAAATGGGTTTGTTCTAGATGGTTCGAGTCGATTCGCCCAGACACTGAACCTTGTGATGCGATTATAACACGGGACGAGAATGGAATGCTGCTAAAGTGTAACTATTATTTTTTATTATCATTATTATCATCATTATTATTGTTGTTATTATCATTGTCATCAGCAGTATTATTAGTGTTGTTATTATCCTTATTATTATCCTTATTATCATTATTATTATCCTTATTATCCTTATTATTATCCATATCATCATTATTATCCTTATTATCATTATTCTATATATATATTTTTTTTTTTTTTTTTTTTTTTTTTTTTTTTTTTTTTTTTTTTTTTTTTTTTTTTTTTTTTTTTTTTTTTTTTTTTTTTTTTTAAGCTGACAGAAAGATAATCATTGGCTATTTAGATACATGGACAGAATCAAATGCTCAAAACCAGACAGATCAGACAAAAAAAAAAAAAAAAAAAAACTAATAAAAACGTAGAATTACACGTGTCGCCAAGAGAAAACAATAAAAGAGAGAGAAAATAC
>BOPN01004580.1:87500-90000 GCA_017312705.2 Penaeus japonicus
TGGAGCAGAAGGAGGAGTGCGGTGAAACAGCGAGTGAAGTGGGTTAGATTTATGAGGAGGAGGAAGTGAAGGACAAGGCGAGGAGGAGAGTTAGTGAGAATATTAGAGAAATGAGATTTTGTTACTTTAATACTGCATGTATATATATATATATATATATATATATAATCTATATATATATTTAGTATATATATATATATATATATATATATATATATATATATATATATATATATATATATATAGTTATATAGTTATATATATATAGTATAAAGTCATATATATATATATATATATATATATATAGTTAGTTTATATATATATAGTCTAGTTTTGTTTTTTTTAAAAAGAGAGAGAGTTTAGTTAGTGCAAGAAGCAGCAGAAATATATATTTTTACATTAAATATGTTAGATCGAGACGTATATATATATATATATATATATATATATATATGTTATATGTTGTTTGTCTCATGCATAGACAGATGTGACAGACAAAAGATTGAGACAAGAGCTCGCAGTTATATATATATATATATATATATATATATAGTTAAACTGCTCAAAAACAAAGTGTTTTGGTTTTCGTACATGTCCCTTCCTTTACTTGTTGGCAAACACATCAAAACATCGGGTTTAACGCAGATCGAACATCCGTGGTGGAAACCGCGAGGTCAACAGCCGTGCTTGTGTCATGTACAACAGTGTACTGCTGTTGTATTTGTCTTCGCTCTTTCTCTATAAAGCATGTCCTCTTCTCTTCCTCTCTCTCTCTCTATTTATCTATCTATCTATTTGACTATCAATCTATCTATCTACAATCTATTTCTATATTTATTTTTATTTCTTCCTTTCATTTCTTCTCCTCCTCTCTATCTATCTATTCAACCCCTCAATTCCTCCATTTTCTCCTCCCTCCTCCATCTCATCCACCACCTACTGTCACAGGTGAGCGCCTGTCTATCGGCGGGAAGGGACCTCTGATTGGACGTGTCAACTGAAGCCAAAACGTATAAACTTTCAATCGCCCCAAAAGGACACGCAGCTAACCATGGCTTGATTCGAGAGCAGACCTGTTCCAGAGGTGTAGTAGCGTTCGAGGGCTACGATCTGGGGGTATTTTCGGTTTTGATATTAGATAGATCTAAAAATACTGTTTATATCAGTAGCTTCCAAAGTACATTTTTCTTTCTCTCTTCTTCTCAGTCAAAGAAAATTATAGTGTTGGAGGAATAATATTCGAGTAGTTCATTTTGGAAACAATATAAGCGATATGCGGCTGTAGGACAAAGTGGAATAATAGTAAAATTTTTTTCTCGGTTGTTTTATCACATTTCATATTGTCAGGGAACTTCTCAATTGTTTTGAGTCTGTGGTTATACTAAATGAAATGAATCATTAGGGGCGGCGAGGGGGGAAAAGTTGATTGGAAAAGGAATTACAAACAAATACTTAAAGGGCTAAACTAGAGAGAGAGAGAGAGAGAGAGAGAGAGAGAGAGAGAGAGAGAGAGAGAGAGAGAGAGAGAGAGAGAGAGAGAGAGAGAGAATTCCCACACACACGTGTGTTCTTGTGTGTACCTGTATATGTGGGTTACAGACACACGGTCACACATGTATTTGTATTGTGCATGTGTATGTGTTGTAAATGTAAAAAGGCATCTAAAATTTCAAGTGTAGCTGAAGTCTCTTTGTCCAAGAAGATAATTATTTTACGGATTCACACACTCCACGTCTTGGGTACAGGCAATATGGTTCTGGTTCTGGGCATGTAATGTGCCGTTAGTACTGACTTGTTGCTTGGCATGAACGGGAAGTGGTGAGTAAAAGAGGAAGGATTTTAGGAGAAGGAGAGGGGAAGTAGAGAATGAAAGAGGGTAAAAGGAAGGAAAGAAGGTGAATACAATATGGGGGGAAATATAGAGAGATGGGTTAAAGAGAAAAGAACGGAGGGATGAGCAAAGAAAGGCAGAAAATGGCGAGCGAGAAGATTTAGAGAGAGAGGGTTATATAAGAGGAGCAAGATAGAAAAATAACGGAGAAGAAGAGGGAGGGAGAAGAGCTGCTATATAAAAAAATGGCAGGAGAGGAAGACAGTAAAGAAGCAGAAGAAGAGGGTGAAGAAGAAGTTTGAAGCAAGAGACAAAGTGAAAGGAGCAGAGTAAAGCAGCAAAATCAAGGGCGAATTACAAGATGAGGGCGAAGAAGAGCAGGAGAGTCGAGTTATCCTGAACCTGAGCCTTGACGAGTAACCTTACAGCCTCAACGTTCCTCTGACGTCACACATTTATTGCATACTCATTACGCTGAGGCCAAGTAAGTAAGAAAAAGAAAGGAAAGAAAGTAGCAAGAAAGAAAGAGAACAAGAAAGAAATGGCGCAGCAGCGAGCGAAGCTGTAAATGAATGAAAAAGCAGCAGAAAGAAAAGGAAAGAAAGTAAGAAAGAAGAAAGGAATGAAAAGTAAAAAAAGAAAAAGAAAGTTTAAGTAAGAAAGAAATAG
>BOPN01004580.1:100000-102500 GCA_017312705.2 Penaeus japonicus
TCTCTAAATCTTCACTTTTCTCACGTCTGCTCTTTCCCTTTCATACCCTCTCCTTCACCATTTTCTGCCTTTCTTGCTCGCTCCTCCGTTGTCTTCTCTCTCTCCACCTCTTTCTCTTTAACTACATCTCTCCTATGATTTTTTCTCCTTCCCCCTTTCCTGTCATATTATTTTCCACTGGCCCTCTTTCTCTTCTGCTCCTCTCTTCCTTCCCTTTTTACCCCCCCCCCCCTCCCATCTTTCATTCTCTTCTCTCCTACTTCCCCTCTCCTTCTCCTACGTCCTTCCCCTCTTTTACTCACCACTTCCCGTTCACGTACCAAGCAACAAGTCAATGCAAGCGGCGCATTACGTACCCAGAACCAGGAACCATATTGCCTGTACCCAAGACGTGGGGGCGCTGTTGTGAATCCGTAAAATAAATTATCTTCTTGGACAAAGGGGCTTCCGGTACACGTATGCGCGGGGGCACAGATGCAAGCACACATTTACAAGCACATACACACATGCACAATACAAATACATGTGTGTGTGTGTGTGTGTGTCTGTACCCACATATACAGGTACACACAAGAACACACGTGTGTGTGGGAATTCTCTCTCTCTCTCTCTCTCTCTCTCTCTCTCTCTCTCTCTCTCTCTCTCTCTCTCTCATTTTCTCTCTCTCTCCATCTCTCTCTCTTTATCTATCTATCTATCTATTTATCGCTCTCTCTCTCATCTCTCTCTATCTCTCTCTCTCTCTCTCTGTCCCTCTCTCCATCTCTCTCTCTCTCTCTGTCCCTCTCTCCATCTCTCTCTCTTTATCTATCTATCTATCTATTTATCGCTCTCTCTCTCATCTCTCTCCATCTTTCTCTCTCTCTCTCTCACACACTCTCTCTCTCCCTCTCTTTCTCTCTCTCTCTTCTCTCCCCATTCCTCCAACACTATAGTTTTTCCCACTCGCGCGACTGAAAAAAATAACTTTGGAAGCTACTGACTATAAATAATTGTTTTAGATCTATCTGTATCAAAACCGAAAATACCCTGATCGTCATACCAATCACAAACCCTCGAACGCCTACTTTCACCTCTAAGGACGGAGTGCATAGAGGTCGAATCAGGTCGCCAAGCCGTGTTGGGGGATAAGGCTTGCGTGTCCTTTTGGGAGTCTCAGGCTGTTGAAAGTTTACTCTACGTTTTAACTTCGGATTCGGTTTTACGGTCCAATCAGGGTCCCTTCCCTGCCGATAGACAGGCGCTCTGCTGTGACGAAGTGAGAGGTGGTAGATGGGGGGTGGGGGATGGAGGAGGGAGGAGAAAATGGAGAATTGAGGGGGTTGAGGAGATAGATAGATAGAGAGGGAGAGAAAGAAATAAGAGGAAGACAGGGAGAAATAAAAATAAATATAGAAATAGATTAACAGATAGATAGATTGATAGTCAAATAGATAGATAGATAAATAGAGAGAGAGAGAGAGAGGAGACATAGCATATAGAGAGAGCGAAGATAAATCCTCTTTTGAAAGCGAAGGTACTTGTTAATTACATGGAAACACAGCACACAACTGAGTCTGATAATAACCTCGCAATTTCCGTAGATGTTCAATCTGCATTAAATTGATGTTTTGATGTGTTGCCATAAAGTAAAACAAAAAAGGACCATCTCCCGGTCCCTCCGCTTCCACGGGGGACGGGGGGGGGGGTTGCTTTGTTTTAACAGATTCTCTCTCTCTCTCTCTCTCTCTTTCTATCTATCTATCTATCTATCTATCTATCTATCTATCTATATCTCCTCTTTCTCTTTTCTCTCTCTCTCTCTCTCTCTCTCTGTCTATCTATATATATCTCCTCTCTCTCTTCTCTCTCTCCCTCTCTCTCTCTCTCTCTCTTCTCTCTCCCTCTCTCTCTCTTTCTCTCTTTCTCTCTCTCTCTCTCTCTCTCTCTCTCTCTCTCTCTCTCTCTCTCTCTCTCTCTCTCTCTCTCTCTCTCTCTCCCCTCTCGTCTCTCTCTCTCTCTCTCTCTCTCTATCTATCTCTCTATCTATCTATCTATCTCTTCCTCCTTCTCCTCTTTCTTCCTCCCCTCCTCCTCCTCCTCCTCTTGTCCCTTCACCTCCAATTCCACCACCTCCTCCTCCTCCCTCATCACCTCCTTTCCTTTGTTTCCACCACCTCCTCCTTCTGCTCCATATCCTCGTCCTCCATAACCTCCTCCTCCTTCTCCTCCTCCTCCTACCCCCTTCTCTTCCTCCTCCTCCTCCTCCTCCTCCTCCTCCTCCTCCTCCTCCTCTTTCAATCGCCGCTGGATTTCAACATCGGAGAGACAGCGAGAATAACGTCGATTCGATCATAAAACGAAATAACTACCGATCGAATAGCGGTAATAACCCAATTCGCAATGCCTGTCACGTCAAGCTGTCATGTCAGAGACGTCATGTTCCCCCCTCATGGTCATGATAATGCAGAGGTGTTGTTCTCGAACTTTCCTCACGTTTCTCGTCCCATGAAAGGAAGCA
>BOPN01004580.1:107500-110000 GCA_017312705.2 Penaeus japonicus
GTGGATGAATAGATGGGTAGATAAGTTGATAGACAGATGAATAGAGAGAGAGAGATAGATAGATAGATAAATGGTTAGATAGATCAAATTGAATAGATAGATAGAAGAAGAGAGAGACATGTGAAAAGATAGACAGATATATAGATGAATAAACAGATAGACAGATATTTAGCTAGATAGATAATTAAATGGATAGACAAACAAACAGACATATAGATAGATATATATGAACAATGGAAAGGAAAAAAAAAAAAGAACAATTCTACAAAAAAGTACAACATCAGTGCCAATCCCTCTACACCCTCCTTTCCCCCCCACACCATCCCCACCCCCACCCCCACCCCACACCACCACCCAATTCCAATTAACAGTCTCCATCGCTACCGTCCTACGCATGATTCTTAATTGGAATCACGATAAACAAATAGGCTATTCCCCCCCCCCCCCCCCAGGCGTGTTATGATAAGCGCACCGCCATCGAGGAATTGATATCCGGGTTCTACTGTATCTATCACCCCCTCTAGTACCCCCTCTCCAAACCCCTCCAACCCCCGTCCCCCCACAACTCCCTCCATTCCCCCCAACCCCACCCCCCCTTCCCCATCTCCTATTCTATTCAGAGAAATAAAAGATAAAAACAAGTGTTGTGACTGATAAAGGGCAATAGGTATACAATAGGTAGAATATCATTAATGGTATATGGTGATATTTTATGAATTCCTTTTGGTAGAGAATTCATTATTTTGATGTGTTTTGATGATACTGAATGAGTGCTCTATTCGTTAAAAAATAATATAGGGTGAACATATCTATTGTGTAGGAATACCTATTTCTCTCTCTCTCTATCTATATATTTATCTATCTGTCTATCAATATATATCTATTTATCAATATCTATCCATCTATCTACCCCTCTCTCTCTATCTATCTATCTATCTCTATCTATCTATATGTCTATCTCACTATCTATCTATCTATTTATTCATCTACTTATATATCTTTCTATCTGTTCTCATCTTCACCATCACCTTCTCCTTCTTTTAGTTATCACAACATAAAGTAAACACGATTCCACATTCAAATCGCGGCACGGAACGGCACGGAAAGACACGGAGCGCTACACGGAACGGCACTGAAGTTCATGGAACAGTACGGAATGACATGGAACATTTCGGAACAGCACGGAACGGCACGGAACAGTCCAGAAGCTCCGTCAACCATCGGACCAAAGACAAGGCAATTATTCTTGAGTTGATTCACTTCCCGTTGTACATCCTACTCATATTATTATAAAATGACAAATCCCTTTTATTATTTTCAAATCTTATATTTTAATCTATTTTTTTTGTGTGTGTGTGTGTGTTATTGTGACGCGTGAGTCATTCCTCTTAACCTTGGAAAATTCAGAATAAAGAGGAGAACAAGAAGCAGAGCAAAACACAAAAACAAAAGGAAATCTCTACTTGAAACCGTGCAATTTGAGTGACAATTTGCATCGTTTTCCCTCGTCGTGGTAATTGCAGAGAAGTTTGGCGTGGTTTACGATGATGATGATGGTGATGACGGCGGTGATGATGATGGTGATGATAACGATAGAAGGGAAAATGAGGGCAAGAAAGAGGTCTTTGGATGGGTTATATTTGCCTACTGACGAATCTTTTACCGCACTTGAACGAAGCGGTTATGGGTTCGGAAAAATGCTTCGTTTTTTCCCTTATAATGTGTATAGAGAGGGGGGGAGGGAGGGGGAGGTTGTCATGTGTGTGTTTATGAGGGTTTGTGTGTGTGTGTGTGTGTGTGTGTGTGTGTAGCGGGGGATACTTGCGAATATGATATGTATATATTCCAAATATCGAGTCAAGACTATTTATAGATCTGTAAAAAATACAATTTTGCATTCATGAGTAAAACAAATGTGTGTATATATATGTATATATATGTATACATATATCCGTATATATATATATATGTATATATATACATATGTGTGTGTGTGTGTGCGCGCGTGTGTGTGTATGTATGTACGTAAATTTGAGAAAGAGAGAGAAAGAAAGTCGGAAAGGAAGAGAGAGAGGGGGGGGGGGGGGGGTAGGGAGGATCATACAATCTAATTTAATGTGTCTGTAGGCTTTATTTCAAAACAGAACCATTAAAAAAGTGCTCTGGTTATCACTCGGTATAGCGGCCACGCAGGAACGAGAAGTTGATCGGTTCAAGGGTTGGTCTTAGAATCTAGAAAGAAGATCAGGTAGGTCGTGCCTGCTAGGTCGTTGTTATAGCTACCGGCACAAAGTCAGGCGGAATTAGCCCCGCCCACTCCTCACCTCTTCTCCCCATCTAGCCAATCAAGTCCTACGCATTCAGCGAGAAACGTGACTGCCATAGGTCGCGGAAGTATAGGGGGCGTGGCTAATTTCGCCTAACTTTGTGCCGACGACTCTACCTGCTCGATCGCTTTACCACTTCTTCATCAAAGGTGCGTAAGGACACGCAGTGGTAA
>BOPN01004581.1:10000-12500 GCA_017312705.2 Penaeus japonicus
ACTATATGATAATTATAATGATAATAAGATAATTATATGATAATGATAATGATAATAAGATAACTATATGATAATGATAAAGTTCACATTATTCGATTTAAATGCGGTTGGAGAAATATATTCGATTAATTTACCCTTGAATCTATATTTGATTTTGATCCTTGATAACTTAATAATAATCATTAAGTGAGTTTTGATGGTTAGAAGGTAAGGTTGTTATTTTTTAAAAGAAAGAATATCTTATTGATAAATGATAGATGGGGTTTTATGGATATTTATTTACATCATATCATGTATGGTGATAACAGTAAAGAAGAGGATGATACTAGTATTGATTATGAGGTTAAAAACTATGTTAGTAAAGATATTAGTGAATAAAGAAATTCATTATTATTAACAGAAAAAATAATCTTCATAATTAGTAGTAACAATAATTATAATAAGATAACTATATGATAATGATAATGATAATAAGATAACTATATGATAATGATAATGATAATAAGACAACTATATGATAATGATAATAAGATAACTATCTGATAATGATAATAAGATAACTATATGATAATGATAATGATGATAAGATAACTATATGGTAATGATAATGATAATAATAGTAACAATAATATTAGCAATAATAATGACAACAATAACAATAAATATTGTGATATTGATGATAAAAAATCATAGCAATCATTATGATAAAATGACAATAATAACAATGATTTCATAAATAATACTAATCATGATGGTAACAATGAGACAATAATGGTGAGATAAGGATTATAATGATAATGATGATATTAATGATACTCATAATTATTATAATAAACTTAAGGACAATAATAACAACAACAACAATAACAAGAACAACAACAACAAAAACAACAATGATATTAATGATAATAATAATAATGATAATATTGATAATGGTGATAAAGAAAATAGCAATTGTCATAAAAATAATGACAATTATTATATTGATGATAATGACAAAAGGATAATATAAATGATAATGGTAATATTATCGTCTCATGATAACAAAAATGATAATAATTACAACAATAACAAGTTCATGGCAACAATCATAATATAGTTATCATTGTTTATATATATATATATATATATATATATTGTTTTTTTCAATTACTTCCGAAGACGCAGAGACAATCGGAGGCTGACATTATTACACCCATTGCGAACCGGAATGCTAATTACAACCGGGGAGGAATTTATTGGGTACCCCTCTGAGTATCGTCGAGGGAAAATGACACCGCTAATTCAGCCCGAATGAGGGGAGTGAGGGGAGGGTAGACGGGAAGGATAAGTGGGAGAGAGAGAGAGAGAAAGGAGCTCATGCAAAACTTGTGGTGTAATAACCATACCTGACAACACGGAAGGTAACGATCATTAAACCAGAGTGGTGGAGAAACCAATTTACCTCCCTGGGGCGTCCCTGTGTGGGGGTCTAAAAGTTTAAATTGCATTTCTTAAGCATTTCGACCTAGAGGCAACTTGGCGGACGCTAGTGTCTAATACAATATTTGGTCGAGAGTTTTCATGTGGGGGTGGAGGGAGGGATGGAGGGATGGAGGGATGGAGGGATGGAGGGATGGAGGGATGGAGGGATGGAGGGATGGAGGGATGGAGGGATGGTGGGATGGAGGGATGGAAAGGTGGAGGGATGGAGGGATGGAGGGATGGAAGGATGGAGGGGTGGAGGGATGGAGGGATGGAGGGATGGTGGGATGGAGGGGTGGAGGGATGGAGGGATGGGGGATGGAGGGATGGGGGGATGGAGGGATGGAGGGATGGAGGGATGGTGGGATGGAGGGATGGAGGGATGGTGGGATGGTGGGATGGTGGGATGGAGGGATGGAGGGATGGTGGGATGGTGGGATGGAGGGATGGTTGGATGGAGAGATGTAGGGATGGAGGGATAGAGGGGTGGGGGGAGATAAAGGGAAGTTCGAGAGGGTAGGGAGGGAGAGTAAGGAGGGAAGAGAAGGGAGCTGGGGGGATGAAGATGGGAGCAAGGAGGAGAATATCGAGGGAGAGAGGGGAAAGATAGAACGGGTAAAGAGCAAGAGACAAAGAGGGTGATTGTATGGAGTAAGAGAGAGAGAGAGAGAGTGAGTGAGAGAGAGAGAGAGAGAGAGAGAGAGAGAATGAAAGAAAAAGAGAGAGAGAGAGAGAGAGAGAGAGAGAGAGAGAGAGAGAGAGAGAGAGAAAGAAAGAAGAAAAGAATAAAGAAAGAAGGTCAGAAAGAACTGAAAACAAGACGCGCAAAACAACAACAGCAACATCAGAAAAAGTGATATGAGAGAGAAATAAAAAATAAATGATGATGATGTGGGTAATGATAATGAAAGAAGATGGTCGTCTGGATCTGAAATGAGAAATGTTATAGAAATTTTACCAGTATTAGATAAATAACAATGGAAACAAAAACTAAGCATTAAACACACAACCACAAAAAAAATAGATAATAAATAAA
>BOPN01004581.1:20000-22500 GCA_017312705.2 Penaeus japonicus
TCTCAATCTCTCTCTCTCTCTCTCTCTCTCTCTCTCTCTCTCTCTCTCTCTCTCTCTCTCTCTCTCTCTCTCTCTCTCTCTCTCTCTCTCTCTCTCTCTCTCTCTCTCTCTCTCACTCTCTCTCAGCACATGTCAAAACCTATACATTTTTCTCCCTCTGTGTCCTCTGTGGATTCATCCCAACACGGGAGTGTGATTTATTTGGCTAACTTTCAACGATTGCGAAAAAAATAGTCGTGGTGTATATATGTATGTATATATACATATGTATAAATATTTATATATATTTATAAATATTCATATACATACATACACAAACACACACACACACACACACACACACACATAAACAAACACACACACACACACACACACACACACACACACACACACACACACACACACACACACACACATATATATATATATATATATATATATATATATATATATAGTCTAGCTGCCGTGGTGATCGGACGTGTTTTTGTCTCCTCTCCGCCGCAGCCCCGCAACTCAGCAAACCATGCCTTCTCATGGTCCCGCAGTGTCAGAGGGTAATCTGACCCCTCCCCCAGGGTTTGAGGGGGCCAACCTGGGGGCTTCCCTGGTGCTTCCTCGGGCAGCTAGGCCCGAGCCCCTCTTCCCAGGGTGAAAGGGAACCCCTGGCCCAGGGTAATGTGCCCCCTCCCAGGGTACCGGGACTCAGCTCCCAGTATTATGGGCCCCCTGGCAGCGTGGGTCAGAGCTGCCCCCCCGCCCACGAGAATGGGCACCCCCATGGCAGTCAGGGTCAAGGCTGCCCCCAGGCCCAGGTGAGGGGCATTTTTTTTCAGCAACATCACCAGAAGAACACAAACAGAGCAAACAACCACATGAAAACAGGAAATCAATATATCAGTGCGGTGTTACAATAGTGCTTAACACAATTTTGTGCTTCATTGCAACAAAGCAAGCTGTGGCCAAGGTCTGTCCTCGAGTGATCAAATCAGAAATACTACAGGACCGTCTGAAATCGAAGAGGCCCATGACATTGCCATCAACATATCAGACTCTAGAAAACCCGAGAATAAGACACGGACACTAAACTATGACGAACATTATCGTGCATACTATGCTTGATCAATGTGTTGAAAATCCCAATATTGTGTTCGTAACAACAACGACGGACACCCCCCTCCCAACAGACTAATGCCACTAAAGAAACCAGGTATTTCAACAACTTTTGTAAAATTCTTCCAAAAGTGTACAGGACCAGGAACACAGACCTACAGTGGGCCTCTCTTACACAGACCAAAATCTGATGGAAAACAAGATCGACCTGCTGATCGGAATGTTTTCTGAACAGCAGGCATCTTTAAATAGAATCATAGGGCAAGGTGCAATATGTCCCTCCCCAACCTCCCCATCTCCCACTCCATGGGCAGAATGCATACGAAACATTTCCCCCGTTTGCATCTCCTCCCCTACCTCCCACCCTGATACCCACGACCAGCAATCCTCCCCACCCGATACCCTCCTCTCTCTCCCTGCCTGAACCTCCCCACCCGTTATCCTCCTCCCTGCCTACGGTCAGCCAGCCGCCTCGTGCCCTTGCTGACTCGCCGGTCCCCAACTCTGCTGAGCCATCTACGCGCCCCACCATCAACGCTCCCAGCCAGCAGACCGCTCTCACAGGAGACATACCCGCCTCCCCTGAAGTATGATTCAACCACGAACTCTCTCTCCGTCAGACCGAAAACAGGTATGCAGAATAAGACCAGGCATGAAGCTTCTACACAGGTATCCCCTAAACGAAGCTCCAAAAAGAAACAAAAGAAGAACAAGCAAGAGCAACTCGATCCCAACCGCCACTGGGAGGAAACAGCTCAGCAGCAGGTGGAAGGAGCTTCCGCCCCCCCTCCTACCCCCCCGCCTCCAGCAGGGCACTCAGTCATAATCAATAATTATGCTGAGAAAACAAGAGTCAATCACGAAACAACGAAACAAGCACAATCCACCCAAGACGACGATGACGAAGGTTATGTCAAGGTCGTATCAAGGAACAAGCTAAAGAAAAGCAAGAGACACCAACTCCAAAGCCGCTTAAAAAGGAGCAGGTCTGACCTGACACAGTGTACCCTCTATGTCACCAGCTGTCATCCAGGACACAAATGAAGTGAGCACATTGAAAATCACCTCTGTGAACAATTCGTAAACATAACAAGTGTAAAAGCACACCGCACCAAGATGACCCATGATTACTACACCAGTTTTACAGTGTCAGCAAGAGGAAAGGACATAAAGCCCGATATTTTCATAAACTCAGACGCTTTCCCCGCAAATGTGAAAGTGTTCTTAAATAAAAACAAGTACAAGAACGACCAGAACGTTTGACCAGGCATCGCCGTCAGCAATGCCTGTGACAAGATCGCATTGAGGAAATAAGAAAATAGACCATTAACGCACAATCTCCTCGGGCACTTGACGAAATTAAAATGCTAATTGAGGAGAGAAACACAGA
>BOPN01004582.1:0-2500 GCA_017312705.2 Penaeus japonicus
TCTCTCTCTTGCCCTCCCCCTCTACCTCTCTGAATTTATCTATATCAATCTCTATATCTATATCTATTTCTCATTCCTTCCTTCCTTTCTTTCTTTCTTTCTTTCTTTCTTTCTTTCTTTCTTTCTTTCTTTCTTTCTTTCTTCCTTCCCTCTCCCTCCCCCTCTCTCCCTCTCTCTCTCTCCCTCCCTCTCCCTCTTTTTCTGGAATGCCAGAAACTGATTGATTTTACGTTTGTAATTTGCAATTGATGTTACTTATCACACACTAGTACCGGTACAGAAAACATTTTATGCACCGTTCTCCTTTCATATGTTACGTATCTGTTTCTATAAACAATAGGTAATCTTTTGAAGGAGACAAATGCAGTGACCGGTCCTTCAAGTGTCTGGAAGAGGGTGGAGGGGGAGCCAACTATACTATCGATTTGGCACTGTCTCCCCCTGACCACCAACTGATAGCACCCATGAACATACCTCTTAACACCATAGATATAAGCCATATAAAAAACACAACAGCATTCTATTTGAGAGGCAACCTCCACTGCTTGACACTGATTACGTAGGCACTCTTATGATCTGTATCTTATTGTTGCTTATTGTTGACATATTGACTTATTGAACGGAATGGAAATTTGAGAAGATAAGCTCGAGGGATACCGCTTCGTGATATTAATTATTGTATCTGTTTTGACTCAGTGCTATGCTTCAGTATTGTCAGTATTAATGGTGTATATGATACTTGTAGTAAAGTTCTAACAATGAGGTTTCGGTCACTTCTTAGGCTCAAAT
Organism: Penaeus japonicus; assembly: GCA_017312705.2. Classification (NCBI taxonomy): domain Eukaryota; kingdom Metazoa; phylum Arthropoda; class Malacostraca; order Decapoda; family Penaeidae; genus Penaeus; species Penaeus japonicus. Next base: position 790 of record BOPN01004582.1, read on the forward strand.
TTGTACCAAATTATTTCCTTGTTTTTTTACATATTATTATTCATTAAGTTAAGAATTTGGTCTAGTGTCACTCTCACTGACCTTATTAACAGATGTACAAATTGAAGCACTTTTCCTCATCATAATTGACACGCTATAGACTATCTTCATCGTAATATTTTTTTCTTTCTTTCTTTCTTTCTTTTTTTGTCGCAGTGGCAGCGAGCAAACGTATACAAGTTGGAACAAGAAGCGAAATGTAATTGGTTCGTTTTCCTCGCTGAGTGAACAATTGGGTGGGTCAAATTGACGCTATCTTTTAAAATAGTAAACATGGTTCAAACTAGAACATTACTTGTTAACTATCCCCGCGCACACCCGTAGCTATTTTGTTCATTCCCAGAAATTACAAGGATATAAAACGGCACTTCAGTCTGTTCGCATAAACTCTCTTCCTGTGTGGACGCGGTGTTTGTGTACAAGAGAGCAAGAATAGGATTAAATCTACCTTTAATCTGACTTCGTGTGTTAGTGAAGGGGGGGGGGGGGGGTAAGCCGTACTCCGTACAACAGTGAGAGCGAGAGTCAAAACAAAAGCAGGTGGAGTGTGTGTGGGTGGAAACAACAAATGTGGCCTTGGGATTCCATGACTTGTATTTTCTATTTGGAGAGGATTATATAAGTTTCCCCACGCCAGCCAGCTCCCCTCCCCCCTCCTTCATTCTACTGCAGCACTATGTAATTCCGAAACTTACATAAAGATTTCTTACCTGGCAATCTTTCCGGGCCTGTGTGTTAGTTGACTGACAGCTCTGCTATGAATGTGTCCTCACTACATTTTGGATGAAAGCGTGAACCTGTAACAAAACCACAGATGAAAACATTGCCCTTCAGTCGTGATACTTTCCACCGGTTACCCCAAACACAGCTACTGATGCTGTGATTCCCCTACAGTCAATGGAACCCGCATGCGACTTGTAAAACGTGTCGTACTGGTAGTGTCAATTCAACACTTTTAGTGACCATTGTCGTCTGCGTACTAATGTTTGAGCAAGGAAATATTACATCGAATCAAAATGTTTAATATTTCATGTGAGTTCCAGTTCTGAGTATGTCTTTGGCTAGAAAATATTTAATATTTGTGGGCCCTACGCAACACGTCTGGCAGAGGATCGATGTGAAAGCTGTACCGGACACTGGACCTTTTTTTTCCTTTGTGTATTATTTAAATAAACAGTTTCAGAGAATTAGAGGAAATGAACGGCATATTTATTAAATGAACTCACTTGAAAATAACATATTTCGTAATGAAAAAGTGTAAACATTACATATTGTGCGGACGATGACAGTATTGATTATGCGTTTTTTTGTTTTTTGTTTTACTTCATGGCATATTGAGTGTTGTTTCTTCTTATTTTGTCAAATGATTTCATATTATACACTGCTCTACTGCATTATACTTGTGAATATTATAATAAGAATTCTACCAAATATCTATCTATATCTCTCTCTCTCTCTCTCTCTCTCCCTCCCTCGCTCCCTCCCTCTCTCTCTCTCTCTCTCTCTCTCTCTCTCTCTCTCTCTCTCTCTCTCTCTCTCTCTCTCTCTCTCTCTATATATATATATATATATATATATATATATATATATATATATATATATATATATGCGTGAGGTCATATAGACATTTGCAGTTACAAAAAATGCCCTTCCTCCCATAGAGGCTGTGGGT
>BOPN01004582.1:27500-30000 GCA_017312705.2 Penaeus japonicus
GTCTAAATTCAGACTTAATCCCCTATTTGTGTTTCTGTGCAATTATTTTCAAAACAACGATTGTTTTCACTCCGCAGCACGATCAAAGACGGGCCATTCAACCGCGGAGAGAGGGGCGTCTGTGTTGCCACCCTTCTTAGGGCCTCAGCAAGCGGTTGCAGAGGTTAGCTCGCACACCCAAGCTATGAGTGACTCTTTATTCCAAGGGAGGAAACGAGTACAATCTCCTATGGCCGGGTTTTTCTTTTCACCAACCAACTATCTAAGCAATCCTAAACAAACACAAAAAACGGGATGGAAACATATGGTTAAAAAAAAAAAAAAAGTAAATTCTAAAAGGCCATGGGCGCGGAGAGGACATCGCCCTTGCTCATGGAGAAGAATCCTTCCTCTCTCTACGTCTAAGTATCGCTCCTTACGTCACCATTTCCATAGCTTTATACTCTCTGATACCGAGAAGGGTTAGTGTGTCACTCAAAAACTACGCTCCATTTCGTTCGCGTACGATGTAACTCAACCACGCCCACGCTCCGGTATGCGGGAGCGTAAAAGTTACTCGGACCCATTGCCTCGTACACACTACTCAATGTCGCCTTCAAGTCTCCCTGAGTAACACGGCGAGAAAAAAAGAGAAAAGAAAAAAAAAAGAGGAATCTTCCAAAAAAAAAAAAAAAAAAAAAAAAACGCCCTCGAAGTATTTAATCCTCTAGTTCATGCAGAGCGAAGAGCAGAAATGAACAAACGTATGTGGGTGTCTTGACTGGCGTCAAACCCAAGGTGCTGGGCGGTGGCCAAGGGCGTGCGTGCGCGGGGAAGGGTGGGGAAGGGTGGGGATGGGTGGGGGGGTCACGGTCGTGAGTGATCTGGGAGGAGAAGGGGGATAGGGGGAGGGAGAGGAGTAGGGAGGGAAGGGTTGGGTGCTATATCATCTGTGTGTGTATGTGTGTGTGTGTGTGTGTGTGTGTGTGTGTAAGAGAGAGAGAGAGAGAGAGAGAGAGAGAGAGAGAGAGAGAGAGAGAGAGAGAGAGAGAGAGAGAGAGAGAGAGAGAGAGAGAGAGAGAGAGAGAGAGAGAGAGAGAGAGAGAGAGAGAGAGAGAGAGAGAGAGAGAGAGAGAGAGAGAGACTCTTATATACATGAAACGTAACGGTTGTAGAGGATTCAGCATCAATTCCCTCTGGAGAAATATAAATAAAATTTCATCTGGATGTACCCAGAGAGTACACGAATAAACACGTGTTTAATGTGAATTCATATTCAGGTGACTAATCCATGTGGCCTGAAAGCGTTGGTCCCTCAAGGTAACCAGTGCGACTTATAAGTTTTCCAAAAAGAGTATGTATTGTCTTCGGACTTTATTTTTGCCTATATAAAAGGACTTCCACTCAGCGTTATCCTGCCTCTCCCTCTTTTTCTTTTCTTTTCTCAGTGGCGTTTGTGTTCTCTCGATCTGCCCTCCCCCATCACTGAGTACTACTATGTGGAAAAAAGTCTGTCAAACGGTCCATAAGGTCACGATGTTGCCATGAACAGAGGAGGGTTGCCGAGGCGTCGCAAACAGGCGGGTCTCCACAGGACGCGCTATCAAGTGCCGTTTCACAGTTTGCGTCCTTCTACCATATCCTCTCGTGTCAAAACATCTCAGTTTTCTTTCATTCCTTGAAAACCTTCAGGATTCCAGGCCTGGCACTTGCATTGCGTTATTTCACGTCAACAAGAGAGTCTTCGAGGCATTAGCGTGCCATGGGTCTTCGTGTAGGTGGCAGAACTCCAGAAAATGAATATTCTGTTACCAAGTGAACTCCTACTCTTTTCTGGATGCCTTTTACGACTTGAATAAAAGATAAGAAGTTTTTTTTCCCAACTCTTAAACGATAATGTCTGTCAAACATTGAAAAAACAACGGACAACAACAGAAAACACGCACCTTTTCTCGTTTTCTCGTACAAAAACCAGCGCTTGAAATTTCCAACACGTCTCCTCTGCGCGACTGATTTCAAAGACCTGCACTTCGGCGGCGAGGCTCTGGCCAAGATCGCGGATATTCCCATGTTGTCGTACAGCGGCAGGGTTTCGTGCCAGGCGCGTCAGATCACTTCTTATGTGTAGTTGTTTACCTTCTGATGTGTGTGAGTATGCTATTCTTGAAAAAAATACATATATCAAAACGCTTTATTAGTGAGTAATGTACTAGGATAAATGCGTAAAATTTAAGGTTATAGGACGTGGTAAACCTTATTACCGCCCGGACTAATATCCGGTTGGTGGTCTCACTCCGCCGCTGCCTGTGCCTTCCGGCCTCGTCACAGCCCATCTGTGTTCTGTACAGACGTTCAGGTAGACCAGAACAAGTGTACAGTAAGAGCACACACCTGTGTTGGATAACATGGTGGTCGGGAATGAGCTACATCAAGCTTTTTGTTTAATACAAAGTTTTCCAGATAACCAATTTTGGTACACTAAACCTAGAGGTAAATTAGTAAATACGCGTTTAAAGCTAGG
>BOPN01004582.1:40000-45000 GCA_017312705.2 Penaeus japonicus
GGCTGTGATGATTTTTTTGAACAGTTTATAGATTACTAAAAGGAGGCTTATAGATCGGCAATTCTTTGGGTCTTTTTGTCTCCCCTTTTTTGTGTTAAATTTATAATTGCGTTGTAAATATTTGTTCAAATACTATTGATTTTAACTTTAAAAATCTCTCCTGCATCTTGAATAAGATACACACTAATACCATCTTTTCCTGGTGTTTTCTTTTCATGCCTTTTAGTGTCCTGTTTACTTCCTCTACCATAATATTTAGAACGTCTCCAATTGTTGTGTTTGCTTTCGTTCGTGGTTGATCGTTTTAGTGGTATAAATTGCAATAGAAGTCGTCTACTACTTTGATAATTTCATTTTTACTGTATGTCACCTATCCATTGGGTTTCTTTACAGCATACATTTGTTTTTTCCTACTCCGAGCCTCCTATTTGTTGTCTTAAGACTGGTGTCCGAAAGCAGAGCTTTATTTATTTTTCGTATGTTAAATTTGTGCACATTTTTCTTTTCTTGTTTATCGTCTTGGTCATCTCTGCTGATTCTATTTTGTCTCTGATTGATGTTATTTCCATGTCCCTACGCTGTTTCATAAGCTCTCTTATTTCTACCGAAAGCCTACTAAACATTTGTTTTTCGTTTTTACTGCCTATTTCTAGTGCAGATTCCTTTAATATCTCACTGAATTGGCCATTATCTTGGTCTATGTCAAGATCTTCGAGAGCTGAATATCTGTTTCGCCCCATTCTTAATGTTAATTAGATTAACGAGAGACTTCTGTATGAGCTTAATTCATTCTTTTCTTAGCTGTAATTTAACTCGACTTCCGGCCAGTCTATGGTCACTACTGATATTTACTAACGCTTACGTCTTGTACAGTGTCGTGCCTGTTGGTGATTATGAAGTCAATTTGATTTTTAATGCCAGGTGACTATTTCCATGTCCAATTCCTCCCGGGTCTGTTTTCGAAGAACATATTTATAATTTTAAGCTTCGGCGAATTCTACTCACGTTTGCCCATGTTTCCCAACCGAGGTTTCCCTATCTTCCCTTATTCCTATTATGGCATTAAAATCCCCCATAATCACGGTAAAATGTTTTTTGCTTTATCGGTAGCTGCTTGCATATCTGCATAGAAGCTCCCTATCTTCTCATCACTGTGGCTACAGGTAGGAGTGTATACTTGGATAATTTTTGGTTTATATGTGTCATTTTGTTTCAGTATTGCAGAAGCTACTTTTTCGCTCACACTGTAGAATTCCTTAATATCCTTTTCGAAGCACTTGTGAACTAAGAAACTGACTCCTAATTCGTGTTTGCTATCCAGAGGTTTACCTTTCTGCCCTTTGCCTAGTCTTCTAACTTCAGAAAGTCCTACAATATCCCATTTAATAAATGAAAGTTCTTCTATCAGTGTCAAAAGATCATATTCTATTCTCAGAGTCCTTACATAGTATGTGCAAAGTTCATCAGCGTAGGGCGGCCTGGGTCTAACCAGATATTTTTAACACCCTTTGCTCCAGAACGATCCTGATCGCCGCTGTGACCAGGGGCTCCTTCGCTTCCGGGGAATGTGGGTCGATTTCTTGACTGGGAAGTCATATTCAAGAGGGGTGGGGCCAGATACCCCCACCTACTGGACTTCATTGTTTCTTGGTGGGGGAGTAATTTAGTCAGAAGACTACCATTAACCTCCAATAACATATTTGAGCTAGTCACGCATGGTATTACAAGATCGTAGCATCCCCTGATATAAATATAAGTACATATACATATATATAGATAAATTTATTCATTTGGCCGGAGTCGAGATAAAACGACAAATCAGGCTACACAAAGTACACAAAGTAATATATTATGAGGTCGTCTGCCATTATGACTAAAGAGAAAGGTTTTTGACCAATGTGTCCTCCAGTGTAGTCAGAAGCATGGTTCTGACCAAGGTACTCTAGGAAATTAGTAAAGTACTCAAAGAAAGAATGGAAGACATGCTGAGAAGTTGGCAGAAGACGGGAAAAAGAAACATGGACCAGGCAACAAACAAAAGTAAATATACTTAAGAGCATTAAAAAGAAAAGAAAAATAACATTGGGCAGGACGTATATATCGGTAACAGGACAAGAAAAAAAAAAAAAAACAGAATGGGAAATACACGACACAAAGAGACCAAGGCCAAGGCCAGTGACAAGATGGCGGGATGAAATAGCGAATTTCGCAGGAGTAAATTGGAATCAGAGGACACAAGACTGGAATGACTAGAAAAGATTGAGAGAGTCATATATCCTGCAGTGGAATGATACAGGCTGACGACGATGATATATATATATATATGTGTATGTGTGTGTATGTGTGTGTTTGTGTGTGTGTGTGTGTGTGTGTGTGTCTCTATCTATCTAATTATATCTATCTGTCATTTGCAATTTGTACATGTCATCATGTCTGTGATGCCATAAGATGTGTTTTAAAAGATGTCAGCATTGCAACTGTTAAACAAATAGTTAATAAATAATGGTTAAATAAGGGTAACGTGACGTGCAACACTAGGGTAGGATTCACAAATTGTAATCAAAAGTTCAAAAACATTTTATGAATTTGAAACAATCCATGAAGTCTCATACAAGTACAATTCATAATTTCGTGTCTTCGCATCTATAATGGAAAACCTAATTCTTAACTGAAGGCTTAACTGTAAGCAAAACATTGCCTGACGCCTTGATGAAAGACACGTTTGTGCTGTCGCTCCACCGCCACTCAGTTTCCAATGATATAGCGCCAGTTAGGGCCGTCGGAAAGCCAGGCGTTCGAATGTCATTGGTCGAACGCCAACGGAAACGACAGCGCCAGCACTTTGCGATAGAGAATTAAAGTACTTTAAAGATTTAAGGTACACGGATAGCATCACAGTTTCTAAATTTAGGGAGCGCCTAAACTGCACCTGTAGACACTCTGGAGTAGTTTGTAGTGTTGGAGGGCATCAAGGAGAGCCGTGTTATTCAGTTATCCTTGAGCTTGTATCGCGATAGTTGACCTTGCTCTTTAGAAAGGGTTGATACCGGAAGTCCAAGAGAGTGCGACCGCTCACTGCCTCTCGATAGCGTGTCGGGTGCAAGTTGCAAGTTGCAGCGTGGGCCAGGAATTCCAAATGGTGCTCTTCCTGTGGCCAATGGCGCTATTGCATCATGTCCATGGCGGAAGTCAGGTAATTCCCTATGGCTTCTAACCACGGCGATGACCTCAGTTTGCAAGTGTTGTCATTCTACAGTTCGGAAACAGTGATTGTCTAACATATTGTTATTATAATCATTATTATTGTTGTTATTATTATCTCTATTACTATCGTCGTTATTATTACTGTTATCTTTGTTACTCTTATTATTATTGTTTTTTTATTATTATCAACTTAGGTTATAATTTACTTCTCTTTCTTCTACCTTCGTTGTAATTTCATTTATGTTGTTTTGATTTGGGAAGCACTAGTGGTTTGTACGAGGCTTTCATTAAATAATTCTTTTGGGTTTCGTCTTCTACTAATCTAACTTGTCTAATACAATTATTTATGATTGCACGTTTTAGATCAACCTCAACCATTTATAATTGCATGCTTAAGGAAATTTGACCTAAAGCTATATGTGCATATGAAACCCTACAAAGCCAAGCAAGTCATGCAATATAGCTTCCTCTCGCACTGCATTGCATCATTTTAGTCCTCAGTGTCACGACCAGGAGAAAGCTGGCCTTTAACGCCATGACACCTAGTTTCTTTAACCTTCTCCTGACACTCAACGCAAAGTTTTAGTCGGTTTAAAGTTCTGTGTAGTGAGACATAGCAATCCTTGGGAGAGTGTTTGATGCTATTAATTAGATTTTTTGATATTGACATTATTGCAAGTTTTGTTTGTTTGTTTGTTTGTTTTTTATGACTAACAGTTATATTTATAACAGTGATAGTGGTATATAACAATATGTGATATGTATAGTTATTTATTGATTTGACTTTTTAACATTTTTCGTTATAAATATCAGGGATGATATTATCTGTGACGTGAAGGCACTAATGCTAATGTAAGTGTTGATAAAAAATAATAATGAAAGTCTTAGTCAGACAGATACAGGTACCTATATACTAAATACATACCCTCACATCCGGAGTAGAAGGGGGGGGGGGGATATCTCCCTTACCGATTCGATGTATATAGAACTTTGTATTTTGTATTTCATGATTTGATAACAGTACTTCATGGGTGTGCATAACATATTCAGCGTGAAGACATTCTAAAAAGTCAGTGAAAGATTACATTTTCATATTTCCTTAATAAACGAGGCGGTGTTCCTGGTGGATGTTCTTCTGAAAAGAAAATTGCCAGGAGGGACAGGGGGAGGGGGCGACTATTCTGCACCTGAAAGTATATGCACATATGCATACGTCATTTGCACACACCCACACACACAAACACACACACACACACACACACACACATATATATATATATATATGTATATATATATATACATATATATATGTATATATATATATACATATATATATGTATATATATATATACATATATATATGTATATATATATATACATATATATATATATGTGTGTGTGTGCGTGTGTGTGTGTGTGTGAGAGTAAGTGTGTGTATGTATATATTCATATATATACATACATGCTTGTACATTTGTATATTATACATATACATACATACACACACATACACACACACACATATATATTTACATATATATATACATATATATATGTGTATGTGTATATATATATATATATATATATATATATATATATATATATATATATATATGAATTTCTAACCAATCATGGAAAAGTTTAACATGTTATTGACCAATCATAGACTTCCTTCGCTGTATGTTTGTTTTATGTCAAATTCACGGCTGCGAGAGAGGAAAAATCGGCATCTCTTTCCTAAATCTAGTATTCATTAACCCATCAAAATATTGAATGAAGCAATACCCACACAGACA
>BOPN01004582.1:50000-53949 GCA_017312705.2 Penaeus japonicus
CGTGAGTTCTAGTATCTGCCACGCTCAAGTAACGCATTACTTGAGCCATTCTCTCTTCATGACTTGATGGTAACAGATGGATTAATCTTAGGACAGTAACATGTGCATTGCCTTCAGTTACGACATCAGCTATTTAAACATTTAAATCCTTTTTCGTCCTAAACATCATATCTAACTCTGTTAATATAGAATAAAAAAGTTTTATTCTTTTTCGTCCTAAACATCATATCTAACTCTGTTGATATAGAATAAAAAAGTTTTATTGCTTAACTGCACAGAAAGTATGAACAACGATATGCATAGGTTTCCAAGAACACCTGGTCATAGGATTAGTTCTACATGTGATGTGTCTCAGACGTGTACAGGAAAATGAAGACAGGTTTAGCTGGTGAATCGAGTCGACTATTACAAGATGCCTGTCACTGGTTTTGAACCTTGCTGATTCACGTTGTATGTTACCACCACGACAGAAAACTTCGACATTTGAGTATTCCTTGCAACTGTGGGATATCAAGTGAATTTTAAGGTTTGCTTGTTTTCATTCGCTATGTTTTGGTTCTCAATCAGGACGGTATCAGTGGAGAGACAGGGGATATATGCACGCACGCACGCAGACACACACACACACACATACACACACACACACACACACACACACACACACACACATACCGACTTGTATTTATGGCCGCGGTTAACCTATTCTAACGGAACCCTTTTATCAGGATTTACCGAAATATTTTTTTATACTATGTTTTTCTAAAACTTCTTACACTGAATTAACATTCTCGAGTCCGCTATTTCACATACATTTGAATTCATTTGATAAGTAAGCCATCGTGAAAAGCAAGATAGTCGATATATGGAAACATTATCAACGTTTCCCTTCCTTTTCCGTTCGTGTAATCGAAACGGTAGTGAATAACAGTGGCCTTTGAGTGAGCGTGTGAACCCAAGCTCTCAGTGGTGGGTTGTGAGCCAGTGGGTTGGTTGGTCTTCTCTCTGACGCACACATATGTTACCAATCTTGCGAAACTTCGTCGAATGCCTTCGGTAGCTCTCTTTGAAACTTCCCAGTCATTGCATCTTAGGTACATATCGAATAGGGAGAAATCAGTTATTCATGAACTAATTTAAGGTCTTGTGTCACTGGAATATTTATTATCTATGTGTTTCTTAAACGGAGGAAGGCGAGGGTTGGCTTGTGATGGCCTGTGTTTCAAGGTCACGTTACTGACCTACCCAACCGCTTGCAAAGTTCGGTTAGAAGGTTTTCTTTAGCCGTCAGTCGTTTGAATGCAACAATTTGAATATTCGTAAGTGAAACCCAAATTACAACTTGATGAATATCGAGTGAAACTTGAAATTCCAACAGTAGCAGCTCTCGGATATTTATAAACGTATAGTGCTTATAATACTTCATTATACACCTTTATTTTAAATAATAAAACCTGATATTTGCTCACGAAGAGAAACAAAATGTAAAAATTTTCTGTATTTTCTTATGAATTAGTCATCGATATCGTATGCTTTTGGTCATTATCGTACCCCGGCACACACTTGTAGCTTCCCGCCTCCACCCAGGATTACCAATAGCCATCTTGGTTCCGCCCATTTCTTCCTCACACTTTTGTTTGGATATATTACCCTACGTAACATAATATCTTCATTCCTTTCTTGCAGAATAATTACTTGTATCATAGTGATTCATCTGTGATAGATTTATCTAATGTCACTATACTTTATCTATAAAATGTAACAGCATTACCAATCTCATCGCCACAAGGCATGGCAGGAGAAATGCGAAGCGTAAGGCTACGCATCCACATTTTCTTGTTACTGTGTTGAATAAACTCTAATTACGATCAGCGTTATTTATTATGGCATCTGATGTAGTTCAGCTAACTCTCATAATGCACCCAGCTGTCTTTGAGAACTAACAACAAACTTTTGAGATCAAACATTTAACAAGGAAGGGTTACTCTGTTACTGAGGAGAGAAAATAGAAGCGCGCAACAGAGAAGAAGAAGAAGAAAAAAAAAAGAACTCAGCTAAGCGCAACAAGTATGCAAGTCAAAGCGTTTTGCCTCAAATGAAAGGAAACTTCTTCGTTTGATCGTTGATTTTTTTTAATGTTTCTGATAAGTTTGTTTCTTGGTTTCCCATTTTCTGTTCTTTGTCGCGACTTTTGGCAATAGCAGAATATATAATTTTCTTACGATTTTTAAGACCGAATGGTTTCATATGACAAGTTGATGAGGATGCAGATATATTTCGTGTTTCTTCAATTATTCCATATTTGTCTCTTTATTTATTCAGTTTTGTCTTAAGACTTGCATTTACTTTAAAAAAAACGAAAAGGAGAAAGAGTGAGCGCATTGATAGTAATAATAACTAATAACAATAACGGTGATAATCCTGATAGTGGTAAGGATAATGTTAATAACGACGAGAATGATAGTATGAATATAAATATTGATAATGATAAAAATGATGTCAAAAACTGCGAATTCATAATGGGGAAAAAACAGGTTTACTCTTAGCGTAGTAACTGGACCACAAAAATGTATGATTTCTAAGTACTGCCTTTTGGAATATAGTCAATTCATAACCACAACCGCAAAGGAAAATATATAGAGAAGGAGACATCCTATTATCATTATTATTTATATATGATATTATTGTTATTTATCTCAATTACTGTTATCACTGTATGCAGATCTTCTGAATGTTATCATGATTATCATTACCGTTACCGTTGCTGTTTTTATGATGATGATAATTGCAAATATTAATATTGTTGCTATTTTTTTATAATCATTATTACTACTATTATTAGTATCAATGCTATTATTAACGTTATTGTTATCATAATTGTTTTTATTGTTGCTATTATTCATATTCATATTATTATTATTATCATTATTATTATTATTATTATTATTATTATTACCATTATTATTATTATTACTACTACTACTATTACCATCCTTGTCATCATTCTCATCTTCATCTTCATCCTCTTCCATTCTCATCATTATCATTTTTATTATCATTATTATTATTGTTGTTGTAAGTTGTTATTACTCCTGTTGCTATTGTTTCATTATTATCATGATAATAATCTTACAATAATTATTATCATCACTAGTAACATATTCATCTTCATCATTATCATCAACACTATCATTAGCAGTAGCATTATATGCCTCAATCCCCCTCGTCTTTACCACCATCACTGCGGACCTGCTTCTCACTAAACACACAAAGAATAAATAAATAAAAAATAAAGTGAATACATTAATAAAAGGGGTGACAAATGAATAAACTAGCGAGTCAGTCAAATAAGGCAACAATCAGACTCGACCGTCGCGCCTTCAGCTTCAGAGACTCCCTCCCGCTAACCTTGTCCTTCTCCCACTCGCATAAAGTGGCGTAAGGCTTTCCAAGTAAAGTCACGCAACCTTTACATTCTGTGCGACCGAGAGGCGACGCGTACTAGGAAGCAGAAGGTCACATTGCAACGGCATTACGTGTATGAATATAAATAGATGTAACGACAAACTTAATCATGTAAGCATACTCGTGTAAGCATACTCGTGTAAGCATACTCGTGTAAGCATACTCGTACACACTACAAGCACATATATTCGCTTGCCTCTTGTAACACGCGTAGGTTATCTACTATGCTTTTTTTTTTTTTTTTTTTTTTTTTTTTTCATTGTATGATTACTGTGAACACATAAACATGAAAGCATGATATGTTGCCATTAGTTAATGAAATCCACTGTGAGATGTTAATATCTTACTCCATGACCAGGTGGTGTGGCTAAAGCTAATGGTATTACTTATGATATCAGTTAAGAATGATAGAGGTATCGAACATCTCTTTGTTTTAAAGAGTGGTAATAGAACACAGACATGAGGTACAAACAATCGAAAATATAGT
>BOPN01004582.1:63760-66978 GCA_017312705.2 Penaeus japonicus
GTGCGTGCGTGTGTGTATGTGTTTGTGTGATGTCTCTCTGTTCTGGCACAAAGTGGTGACAAACTATAAGCCGCACAAATGCGTTGATAATATATATATATTTTATTATATCTCGACTCGTTCATGTAGTCCCGTCCATAACCTATGAAACATATATAGCACTTGGATGTAGATACGCTGATGGATGACAGTGATTCTTGGCTTCGGCGAGACGCATTGGAGGGAGTTCGCGCAGGTATCCTGGAGGTAGCTTGTACGTCACAAATAATTACGTCCTTTAGCGCAAGAATAGCACTTAAATGCTGGTCAGGAGCAGGATGCTTCAGCACAAGATCCAATTAAAAAAAAAAAAAAAAAAAAAAAAAAAAAAAAAAAAAAAAAAAAAAAAAAAACATGTACCAGAGCTAGAAGCATAAATCAATGACATAAGAACTGGTGAATATGCGGTTACAAACGATGTGACAGGTACAGAGGAGGTGACAGCCAATTCGACAGGTGTAATTGGAGAGAAAAAAACGAACATGTTGCTCGGGGAGTTGACGGCGAGATCGTTCCTCAGCGAAGGACACTGTGAGGTGAGACTAGTTGAGAGGTTAGTTGGCAAGGGTCAACACTGCAGCCTGAGGTCACTGACGAGATTAAGAATCGGTGATATCATTAGGTATCGTGGGAGTATTTAAACCCTTTTGGTTTAGGTTCAACACCTATATTTGGGTTCATGTAATAAGTGAATTCACATTTGAGAGCACTAAGTCCCTGAGTTTTATTAAAAAAAAAAAAAAAAAAAAAAAAAAAAAAAAACTCATCTATGTGTGATATTTATAGCTTGGCTCAATAAATCAATTTCCTAATGGAAAAGTAAGATAAAGAGTGTATATTGTAGTCCTATTGTTACCAGCTCTTCAGGTATATCTGTGTGTATGTATTTTGAGTACTATATGATTTTTATTTTCAGTGTTGATGAGATAAACAAGATTTAATTTTCTCTGAAATATGATAGATGTATTATTTTGTTGCACATATCTACTACATCTAAAATATTTTGCATAAATTGGTTGTACTGTAATCATTATGGTTGTAACGATTATGATTACCGTGATTTCAGCAATGCAGGAAATAGTGCAAAACATTTTAAACATCGTACACAGTACCTGATTTCACTGTAATTTTGCATCAGTTTATCTTTCATACAAAGAAGAAAAAAGTTTATGATTTTACGGTCTGATACACAACTAACCTTACCGTTAAATTCAAATAAAAAAAAAATATATTACTGTAAAATGTTATCATACATCGTGCCTTACGAGAGCGTAACCCGCTGCGACGTCTTAAACTGCCAGAGTTTTGAGTATCCAGCCCCTGATCTATTTTTAAAAGAATTAATATCAATTAGTATCCGGCCCCAGGTTCCGGCCTGATATATATTTATGAGTGTATATATATATATGAATATATATATATATATATATATATATATATATATATATATATATATATATATATACATATATGCATGTATATACAAATGTATATGTATGTTTGTATGTATATGATACATACATACATGCATATATATATATATATATATATATATATATATATATATATATATATATATATGTGTGTGTGTGTGTGTGTGTGTGTGTGTGTGTGTGTGTGTGTGTGTGTGTGTGTATACACCTTCGTCTATGACAAGACACCTTTATTTCCCAAAGCTCTATAGTGTATTCAATATGTATTGTCGTAAACTTCATAGGGTAAATGACGAGCGCATTCTATAATTGCTTGTTATCATCATTTTATCAAGTGGCTTGGGAGAATGGAGGTATTTGTGATACACAGATACAATACAAATTGATATGACGCCTTATACTGTGTCTGGGACAGTCAGTAAATCATAATCAATACAAATCTCGCTTGCACAAGTCGGAACTAGCACGACTTATTTCCGGGTTCACACCGGTACGAGTGCTCGGGACCACCCTTAAGTTACGAGGTGCTGTGACGTCACGCGGGGACGGTTAAAAGTTTTGAGTATAACCCTCGGAGCTCGCAGGATTTATTTGCATGAATCTGTGGTCAAAGAGTAGTATCAAGTTTGAGCCTAAAAATTCCCTTTATCATAAAATTAAAAACATTCACATTCGATGTCTGCATCCGGTCGTCACATAAAAACTACAAAAAAATGACAGTTCCTGACAGTTCGTTTCTTCGTCTTGACCATTTACCTTGTCATTGAGAAGCGAGCAACCCTAAAAATCGTGAGCACATGATGAATAAATGAATTACTATGACAGTGTGACAATGAACACCTTCGATGTATAAACGTATTGCCATGACAGTGTGGCAACGAAGGAAAAGAATGAAAAAAAAATGACAGTCCGTTTTTGGAAAGAATTGGAAAAAGAAAATGACTCTCATCATGGCTTCTTTTCCCTCTGATAGGAAGTTAGTTGAAAATACTCACAGAGAGTCGACGGATGGAACAGAGGCTTCGAAGGGCGTCAACGGACGGCCTGAACCCGTGCTATCTTTGGCCTGGGACAGCGTCGCCCACGCTTTGGGAAGGAAGGGACGGCTGCACACGTACACAGATCATGTGTACGTGTGTGTGTGTGTGTACACATGTACACATATATATATATATATATATAGATAGATAGATTCATATAGAAGCATACTTATATATGTGTATATATGTAAACATACATATACATATACATATACATACACATACACACACACACACACACACACACACACACACATATATATATATAGAGAGAGAGAGAGAGAGAGAGAGAATAAGAGAGGGAGAGAAAGAAAGAGAGAGAGAAAGAAAGAAAGAATAGGTGAGAGAGAGAAAGAAAGAGAGAAAATATGTGAGGGAGAGAAAGAAAGAGAGAGGAAGGTAGAGAGAGAGAAAGATAAAAAGGATAAGTGAGAGAGAAAGAAAGAGAGAGAGAGAGAGAAAAAAAGAGAGAGAGAGAGAGAAGTGAGAGAAAGAGAGAGAGAGAGAATATGTGAGAGACAAAGAAAGAGAGAGAGATAGAGATAGATAGAGAGAGAGAAAGGAAAAGAGAGAGAGCGCGCGCCAGATGACCAGCATGGCCGAGTCAATTATATCATTGACTCGAACTGCACCAACAGCGAAAGAATTTTTCTGAACAAAGTCACCGCTCAGAACTCTTCGGGGAGGAAGAGGGGGGAGGGGGTGG
>BOPN01004582.1:73489-78489 GCA_017312705.2 Penaeus japonicus
AGAGAGAGAGAGAGAGAGAGAGAGAGAGAGAGAGAGAGAGTGAGAGAGAGAGAGAGAGGGAGAAAGATGTATACATCATATGCAGTTATCTATCGTATACGATTTTTGCATTTGTCCTTCTGTAATTCCTATGCTTGTCAACTTCTTCGCGTATAATCTTAATTAAGTAGGAAAGTATTTGCATAAATAAAAATTGTCACAAACATTTATTTTCGATCATTCCTATTGTGGACTGTGCGTGGTATCATTTTCTAGAACATACACTCTAAAAAGGAAAATAAAATCCGCTGCTATACGTAAGAGCCGAGACTATGTAACCAAAGGAACTTGGAAAAGCGCCACTGCATCTTCCGGGATGCTGAACAGCTCGGGGAATAAAGCTTATCAACAGACTGTAAACAAACATTGTTACAAGGTTACGGAGTTCACTTGTTATAACCTTTTCTCGCATTATTGCCTATATCCAATTTCATAATCAACCTCATTCTTGCTTTAGAAGAATGTTCTGATGGGATGAAATGGAAGTCGACTTTCACAAGATGTATAACGAAGAAATCCTTCCTAAATCAGTCTTATCTATAAAAAGCTTGCATATCTGATTTATTGTATTTTTGTCTAAGTATTAAAAAAATAGCTGATTGTGCAAATGTTAGCTTTATGCCTCAGGTCAGTGCTATTCACAGTGTGGCAAATCCGCCGGTGCCAGCAGACGCCGAATTTCTAGAAAAGAATGAAACAACAGTAAATTAACATACTTCAGATATATAAAGTATAATACAGGTATTTTTCATATAAATCTATATTACTACAACTATTCATTTTTTTCCAAATCATAAACAAAATTTGTTATAGCATACTTTGCTATAACCAGTCCTAAGAACATTGGAAAAAGTCGGTTCGCCGACAGACGGCTTCAGTAGCAGTGCCTTAAATGTATACTGAGAAAGATAAAAGTCTTCAAATCATAGGTCGTTTACAGGGAATTATCATTTCATAGTTCTGGCTATTATATTTGTTCATTTCATATATACATGCAAATATAGACACACACACATACATACATACATACATATATATATATATATATATATATATATATATATATATATATATATATATATATGTATATATATGTGTGTGTGTGTGTGTGTGTTTTTATGTATGTCTATGTATATATGTATATATGTATATATATATGTATATATATATGTGTGTGTGTGTGTGTGTGTGTAGATATATCTAAATATGACTCCTTCCCGACAGGCACTGACCCGGAACTTGTTGAATCACAAACTCAGTACATGTACTCGATCCCTGGGGTCGATTTCAACGAGTGAGAAGGGTGTTATCGATCACCAAAACGCCTATAGCTTGTATTTTGTGAGAATAAATTTGTCTAGATAGAGTTATATAAAGTATCATGATATCCAGCTTGTGATTTGGTGCAGTTGCAATCTGACTTTGTTAGAGGAGGAGGTATCACCACAATCATTTACTTTTTAATCATCATTGGTTGACAGGAAGCATATATATATATATAGTTACTAATCACAATTTTGGTTTGTTTTACAGTATATATACAAGGATAAAAAAAATAATAATAACAAGTCCTTTCCCTTAAACCAGGGGTTCCCAAACTTTTTGTTCCTCAGTACCCCTTAGGCTTTTTATAGGTTCCCATGTACCCCTAACACTAAAAATTAAATGAGAAAAGTGCAATCTGAGTGCAGATTACAACACCATGTATTGTGCAAGTAATTGTTTCCTTCAGACCAAATGTACCCCCTGAAACGTGCAAATGTACCCCTGGGGGTACATGTACCCCAGTTTGGGAACCCCTGCCTTAAACGATACTTTTCTACTTAAAAGAAGACGAGGAAAATGCACTACGGCAATGAAGTCTCACAGTGCAAGTAGCCTACAAAAGGGGGGCTCTTGCCTGAATTTGTGAATTTTACTGCTTGGGAAAAAAGAAAGAGAAAGTGAGAAAGAGAGAGGGGAAAGGGAAGGAGGGGGAGATGGGGAAAGTTTAACTCACTAAGTCAAACAGTCTCATTGTTGGCATGCAAACAAGAATGAATTGCAACGATTACGAAAGCATTGCATTTGTACACTCACCATACCCTATCCCTTTATCTACATAATATTTCTAGAAAAAAATAACTAGAGAGAGAGAGAGAGAGAGAGAGAGAGATTGATATTGAGAGAGAGAGAAAGAGAGAGACTGTGTATGTGTGTGTGACAGAGAGAGAGAGGGTGTGGGGGAGAGTGCGTGTGTGTGTGAGAGTGTGTATGTGTTAAAGAGAGTGAGAGA
Organism: Penaeus japonicus; assembly: GCA_017312705.2. NCBI lineage: Eukaryota > Metazoa > Arthropoda > Malacostraca > Decapoda > Penaeidae > Penaeus > Penaeus japonicus. Next base: position 75,804 of record BOPN01004582.1, read on the forward strand.
GAGAGTGTGTGTAAGAGAGAATGAGAGAGAGCGCACGAAACTGAGCGCGCACGCGCGTATGTATGTGTGTGTGTGTGTGTGTTTGTGTGGTGTGTGTGTTTGTGTTTTTGTGAGTGAGAAACAGAGAGATAATGAGAAAGTGAGAGTAAACTGAAACAGAGAGAGCTAAGAGTAACGCAAACAGGTTGGTAAAGAGAGGGGGGAGTGGCAGCCAGATGATGAAAGACTGTCCATTCCCACGAGCAAGAACACAAGGAGAAACGAGAGAGAGGAACACAGAAAAAGAATAGAGTGACGGCGAGCGAAGCGTAGGTGGGTAGGTGGCACGCCAGCCGACCCTAGTGACGTAGGTGGAGAGCAGGGAGGAGGGGAGTAGCATGGGGCGGGGGGGGGGGGGGGGGGGAGGTGAGTCGGGAAGGGAGGAAGGGAGTAGGAGGGGAGGAATGTAGGTGGGAGTAGGAGGTGGGGAGGAAAAACAGGTTCCTGAATGAGGTAATAGTAAGAGAATAGACGCTCAGACCAGCATGATTCGCGTGAGACAGAACCACGAACGAGGAAGTCATGTTAAATATTATAACTTTGAAGGGTGATGACGATCTTTGTGATATATGATGATAACATATTAGCAACAATATAGTAGCAGTATATCATATCATGTCTTTCTCTAATAGCAGTAACATATATGGCAGTTACGAGTCCAGTGATTAACGATGAAGATAATCCTCATGGCATAGATGACAGCAGTTGAATGGAAGGAAGCGAGAAACAGGTAAATCGGCAAGAAAAAGCAAGGAAGAAATTATATATATATATATATATATATATATACATATATATATATATATATATATATATATATATATCTCTAAAGATATAATGTATGTGTGTGTGTGTGTTTATATCTGATTAATCTGAAGTACAAAGGAAAAAGGTACCTATGAAAAAGGAATTTGAAGACAAGAGGAAGGATACATGAGGCAAGTGAGAGGTGCAGGAGTGCAAAGAGGGGGGGGGGGGAAGGGGACGGGGTAGAGGGGCAGGAGAGAAAAGAAAAAAAGGGGAGAGAGACAGAGGAAGAAGAAAAGAGAACAAGAGAAGGGAAGGCAGAAGAGAAGAGAAAGGAGAGAGGAGAGGAGAGGCAACAGAAGAAGGACGAGAGGTGGAAAAGAGAGACAGAGAGAGAGAGAGAGGAAGGGGAGGATAGCAGGAGGAGAGGAGTAGGGGGGAGAGTCGGGAGGGGGAGAGGGGGAGAGGGGGACAGGAGAGTGGGTTGGTGCATCCCACCGCACTCATGATCCAAACCACAATCACGAATACACTTCCTCGCACCGCGCAAATTCCTTCTCCCACCTTCCTCCAGCCTTTCCCTTTCATCCTCTCCATTACTCTTCCTTTCACATGCCCTGTTTACCCCTTTCCTCCCACCTGTTCATGCCGTTCTTCTGCTTCTACTGAACAGGCGCAAGTAAGCAAGGAAGCAGGCAGGTAAAATGGCAATGGCATGTTTTCCGTTGGACTGACAGTTATTTGTTCGGTTCCTCCTCCCTGCTTCTCTCTTTCTCTCTCTCCCACTCGTTCTCTCTCTCTCTCTTTATCTCTGTCTGTCTGTCACACACACACACACACACACACACACACACACACACACACACACACACACACACACACACACACACACACACACACACACACACACACACACAACCGCACATTTGTTCTTACTTTCTCTCTTTTTATAACTTCTCTGTCTCCCCTCCGTTTCCTTTTATTTTTGTTGCATGATTCGCCTCTTATCATTGCTAGTGCAATTTATCCTCACGTTTAGTTTCGATCTGCATCCCACTGTTGATTAAAAAAAATATACATATTTTTTTCAATAAGCACGTTTGCGCAGTGTTTATTTTCTATGCCATTGTATCAACATGGTAAAGTGTTTTGCCATTCTTCTCCCTCTCTCTCTTTATTTTTCTATATTTCTCTGAGCTTTGCAACAATGTAAGCACGTTGCTACACCATATGCGTTTCTTCATAACTACTGTCTCCATTGAGATTCATCTGACTTAGGGTTTCCTCAAGTTGTACAATGTGCATAGCAGGCCAGGCTGAGGTGATTAAGACATCAGCGAGGCAACACCTTCCGTGGGTATTAAAGTTTCCCCACTTTAATGCCCACTATCTCCTACTCTCTCCAGGGCTGAAAACGGACGTGGCTGGTCGCCATACAGCTCAGGTGATTGAGACCAGCCTGCAGATTGCCCTTTTCAATAATCACAAGCTAATGCATGTCAGAGGTGGGGTTTTAGATCTCACCTTTGCTACTGAGTCTCTGTCAAAGAGATTCAGATGGTTAGTAGATCATGCTTCTTTTCCAGATTGGAGAGATGAAGCTAACTGACTTTCCAGGCTCCTTGAATGACTTTGGGACAATAAGCCCCACAACACAGATAATGTGGATGCACTCGAGACCTGTCTGATCAGAGGCATAAATAGGGTTTGAAAATCTCTTTCTGAAATGTGGTGAGGAGTGAGACATGCCATAAGTTGCTCTACCCTAAGGAGAACCTATCATGACCCTCAATCAGAGGCCAATAGATTGGCTCTTGACTTCTTTGCATGAACAGGTAATCCTGGTCTATATGTCAGGTATGTCTCCAGCATGGTAAACTTACCCTCATCTTACCCTGCA
>BOPN01004582.1:88489-95989 GCA_017312705.2 Penaeus japonicus
GCACCCTAGATACTGATGCCATTGTGGGTTAAACTAAGGAACAGAGAGTTGATAACAGTTATCTTGGAATTCATATTAAGGAAATCCTCACTGCGACTTTTGCAGATCGCCTCGATGTGAGTGGTTAAAATCATATGATTATCGAAGTGAATCCATAAATTCTTTATAGAGTTGCTAGGAATTATAATCATTAATATTAATCATTAATAAGTATTCGAGTGCCAGCTGAGATTTGTGATAATAAAACTCGAGTTCCGCTGAACATACATTGAGTCTTTTTAGTGTTTAGTAAAAGTCTACTTTTGTGAAAGTAGTTTTCAACCTAAACCAAAGTGACCTCGACGTTGCGAATTAAGCCACCGATACTTTCTATACTTCCGGTGTGGATTAATTGTGTGTCATCCGCGTACTGGAGGATAAGACAATTGGATACGTATTTTGATAAGTCATTTACATAAACTGTAAACAAAAAAATTGGTCTGAGAACAGATCCTTGTGAGACACAGTAAGAAACTTCACTTTTGCAGATAAGGGATTCCCGATACAAACCGACTGGGTTCTGTCTTGTAGGGAGTTCTCGAACCAAAAGGAAGCCATTCTTATGCCGATACATTTGTTAATTAAAGTCTCATGGCTGACACTATCGAATGCTTTAGATAAATCAGCGAGATTTTTGTTTATAAACATTATCATGCAGTTTGTTTGATACTTGAATAAGAGTTGTGCTGGTAGATAAATCTGCAGCAAAAAGGCAGAACGCATTAACTCCAAAATCAATGTTTTGAGAAAATCGATGTTAAAGATTTGGCTGCATGTATATTAACTCCTATCATTGTTATCGATAGACAAAACTGACCATACCTTTATTGACATTCAGACACCATGATGGTTGTATCAAATCGTCTTTAAATGACGATTCCACAGATACCAAATTCATAAAAATCGTATTTTTGGAGTTAATGCGTTCTGCCTTTTCACTGCAGAAATTCAGTCCAAAGCCGCGTTGTGTGCAACTAAGGAGTCTGTTCTCTCCGAGGTGTTTAGTGCGTTGAGAGAGACGACCTGCTCGACCACCATCGATAATACTGGCAAAAGCAAAACGGGTCGGGAGTTGTTAGTATCATTTCTCTTCCCGCTTTTGAAAATGGGAACAACGATGGAATGTTTCCATGCAATGGGGGAAAGTCCTAGTCACAATTGAAGTGTTGATTGTACATGTCAGATATGTGATTACTGCTGAAATAGAATCTCTCAAGAATCGAAGTGATATCTCATCGGAACCGAATGAGGTAGTATATTTCTTATGTTTTGTGATCAGAGTGATATCGTCGCAGCTGTTAGGCTGGGGTTTAATCAATGTTGAATCATTATTAAATGTGTTATTACGTTATTTTAATCAGGTTTTAGTTATCTCAAGGTTTTCCATATCGCTGTTGTGTTACCATTACTCTCCAGTATTTTTTTTAATAGTATTCTGATTTAGCTCCATGTAACTGACGTCTAACCTGTCTTTTCAAACCTTTGTACTTTTCCTGTGAAATTACATTATATCGATCAATCTTTAGCCTTTTCTGGATGCTACTTCTCTCGTTCATTAAAGTCTGAACCTGTTTGGATGGCGGTAGATGCATCCTACGATTATGAACGTTAGTTTCCGACATTGTACTAGCTTCACATAAAAACAGTTCCTCACATAAGTACATACGCTGTCTCCTTTCCCTTTATCGCATCTATACCCTTTATAGCCCTTATGTCAATGCATTCATTCGGTGTATGAGATTGTTCTCAAAAGTCTGGTGGATCTTGATTCCTTCACTGGTGGATAACGGCACAGCTGATATTGTGATATTTACTTGGGTAGCGATGGCTTCTCGCACGACTCTTGTTAGGTTGGTGTGTTTCTCAGCAAAGGCGGGAGCGGGAACTGGTCGCTCCACCGGTCGGAGGGTAAGTGCAGGAATGAGTGACCGATGGGCGTCTTAGTTTGTTGGAACTAATAACCCACAGAAATAGGTATGTGATGCCAGAGACGGGGTTTATACAATTCAGGTTTATTCCATAACGAAGATAGTCTGACGTTATGGTACACAATAAATATTATACACTGCAGCACAATAATCACAGTAATAAACACTATCACTTATAACAGGTGGAGAATCAGGTGTCAGCGGTAGCGCCGTCGATCCCGGTCTGTATGTATGTTCAAGACATCCCGGTTCTATAGAGGTTTTCCCATCAGCCGTCTCCAGTAGGGGTTACATGGGAAGGTAGTCTGGAATGTAGGGGCGTGGTAGTCAAAGGTATTCAGCTCTTTTGAGAGTCGGCACGATTGGGGACGCAACTATGTGTGAATTACCCGTCTATCAAAGTACACCCGACCTGACCCAGCGATTGCCTCACTAACTAGAGTGTGATTCATTAATCTATGTATATTGATCTATTAATATATCTAATATCATATATAAGCATATCATATAATCCTCATAAGGAATCAAGAACCACCGGACTTTGGCTCAAAACCCTTTTGTGAGAACATAAACCTCATAAATATGTAGGTGGGGGGCTAGGTTAGATGCTGTCGCTTATCCATTCACAGATTTGCAGTTTTCTCTACCAAAAGTAGTGGAATTTTTCCTAACATCATCCTAGTCAGGGCATAACATAGAGCTTAAAGCTTAGAGGTATAGAGAGAGAGAGAAAGCTTGCAATAACCATTCGTATTTATATATCATGACTGCTGTAATTGTTATGTCCAATATAATTTGCAAATGTATGCTTTTACTATTGTATCATATATAATGCAATCATCAGTATAATTTGTATATCTCATGTCATTCTAGTTGTATTCTACCACATGCGTGTTGTTTTATCTTTCCTTTCGCAAGAGCTATGTATTGATGCAACACTTCCCTCGCCACATTCCAAATGTCACATGTCACAAGAAACACGTGATTCACACATATTCTCAGACAAATTATACATTGTGGTAGAGAGTCTCCTCTCGGGGAGCAGAGGAGCAACACCTCGCTCGGAGGAGGAGGAGCAGCCCTCAATCCAACTTACTACTGTTCAAGCTGAAGTAATAAAATTGAAAAGCTGTCTCGGCCATGTTCTTCACGCCGTAAGCCAAGCTACCATATACATGTAGAGGTTCAAACAGATTTTTTTTTACAGAGAGAGGGAGGGAGAGTAAGAGAGAAAGAGTGAGAGAAGGGGGGGGGGAGAGAAAGAGAGAAACAGAGAGAGGGGGTGGGGGAAGGGGAAGGAGAGAGAGAGAGAAGGGGGGCGGCAGGGAAAAGAGTGAGAAAGAGAGAGAGAGATGAAAACTGCAATGCAATGCTTATTATTGAAGAGATGATATTTGTGGTTACCACTTTCATGATGTAATGTTTGCTTGAACTTTTCCAAGTGTATTTTCATTTCGTCTTTCTTCATTTGCTTATTATTTGTTGGAGGAAAGAAAGTGAGATTGTATATCTATGAATACAAAGCCATAAAGAACTTTATCTTTCCTTAAGACTTGCTGCAAGCCTTCATAGATGGCATGCAGCTCTGCAGGCATGAGTGAAATGCCACCCCCAAGGTATATGCACTCTCACACAATCATCCTCAAAATACACCCTGGGAGATCACCCTACCAGATCTTGAGATCAAGAACAGATCCATTGCAGTATGTATGATTTCTTTTCGTGGCTGTTGATTTGCTCTAAAATACTATTGTCTCTGTTCTACATAAACCTGGTCTTCAGCTCTTTTACCATTATGGAATCCATCCAATAGTCAATGAAGTTGCCTGTCTTCTTGTCAAATTAATCTAACAATAACAAAAGTGTTTTTTTTTCTGATACTACTGGCAATACATAGGTCAAGGTCCATCGTCATGATCTCTGTACATGTGGTTCTATGCACCCATATGCAATTCTCACAGCTACATTCTGAACAAGCCCTAATGTACATATTTGAGGGTCATTGCACATTACAATGACAGGAAATGCACAATTTATAATATCTGTCACAGTGCAGTTAGCTTCAGACATGTGTCCCTAACACCAAACTTTTTGCTGCCACCATATTTTTAAAACATCTTGGATGTAATGAATCAGTTATTCCTAGATATATGTCTATGTAAACTCTTGATGAAAATCATGGCATTGACTGAATCTGTCTAGGATGGTAGTCAATGAGGACAAACTATATTTCAGACTAGGATAAGAGGTCTTGTTAACCCATTGCGGACGGGGGAGATATGTTTGCCCATTCTCCAGGATGGGTTTTATTTCAGAGCGAGGCAGTTTGAAGCATCATAATTTCAATCTTCCCATTCTTTATCAGTAACTCATGATAAAATTAGAGCTATTTTTGTGTTTTGTTGTGTTGCTGCAGTTGACTAAAATTGTAGTATATGATCCATATTAGCTCATTATTTTCTTTATACTCAGTGATAGAAGTACTGCTGTTTTATGGAAGGGCAAAAAGTAACTTATTTTTTTCGTATTTTTTTGTGCTGTCATGAACGGATACGAAACTTATAACCACCTACAATGAAGATAACATGAAAAGGTAGGGAACAGGAAGGAAGCCTGTGCTTGTTACCATGAGGGCCACAGTGAAAGGCATCCATTTTGGCACAAGCGCACATTTTAGACACTGGGTATGGATTGAGTCACCTTCCTCTTCTCGTTCTGCCTGCACAACTTTCATCGGCGGTACTTTAGAGCAAGAGGTCGTCAACTTGCTGTGTGCCATCGCTCTCTAAAGATAGTGCTTGCTAGAGGCCGTCGGTGGGTGCCATCCAAGGCTCTCTCTCCTGCTGCTGCTATGAGAAAGTTTTGGATGTTAGGTTTGCTTAATATTACGGTAATCATGGTAATTATGACTGCAATTGCCATCATCACTTACTCCTTACTTATAGCACAATAAAATAGCACAGTGATCTAAAATCCCTAAACGCCATGTACGTCATGACGCCCGTCGTCAGGCCAAAGCTCCTGCGTCATGTATGTCATGACACCCGTCCGCAATGGATAACCCGATGATAGATTTGCTTGACTGATCCCCAGGACGAACTCTAGTGCCATCTGCCTGGCCTCCAAGATGGAGTTTATTTCAGAACGAGTGACATCATGAATATTCTTTCCATCATTGTAGTACTAGAGCTATAGTTGTGTTCAACATTTCTTGTATTTTTACTATCTTGTGAGACTTATATATGCCATCTGACAATGTTTATCATTGTTTATCTATTGTAGTAGAATTGTAGTCTGGGGTTTATAGTAGCTCATTTTGTTCTTTATACGGTTTGATGAGAGGACAAAAAGAATTTTTATTTTTTCGCAATTGTTTATTTTCCTAAACAAGTACGAAAGAAATAACCATACCTGTTGAATGTAAATGAAGAGATGGGGAAGATGAAGGAGGCTTGTACTTATGACTGCAGTGACACATCACAAAGTAAATTGTGATGTGGCACATGGTCTGAATCACCTTTCTCTTTTCATTCTACCTGCACACATTACATCATATGTACTATAAGCCATAAGTCGGCCTCTTGATGTGTGTCATTCTAGACTTCGTACGTCTTGTAATGAGTTCGGTGAATCACTCAAAAGAGGCGCCCAGATTCAAACGCAATAACATCACTGGCAACGAAAATGACGTCTCAAGTTTAATACTCCTTTCATCAAAAACGTCTTTCCTGATAACATAGTGCAGTGGCGCTGGTAAATGGGTGCCTCTGATTGATCAATTACCCATACATTTGTTTTTTCAAACCTACAGCACAGGCGTTTCTGCCAGGAGGTAACGTTACGATAACTGCTTGTTGTGGGCGTGGCCATCGTTGCGCATGCGTCGAACATACCTCTGGTGCCGAGTTGGTGGTTAACCACTATATTTTCGAAAAAAATATTTTTTTCTAATGCAACATAAAAGGTTGCCTCACGACAGAATTATCAAGAACATCACTCTTTAATATTGTATATAGATACTAACATTTCCTGATCTGTGTAACGTGTTTTAACATTAGAATACACCTTTTGTCAAAGAATCAACTCTAAATATTATAAGCCTCTAGTTTTACTCTTGTGAGATATAATTCAAGACAATCAATTTATTACATTAATGGAAATGGACGTAGTCCTCAAAGACTTGTTCTGCGCAAAAATCTCTCTGCTTCAGAAATAGAAAAGTATATATATTTACAAAGAGACAATGGAGAATAATTAAGACTTGACAAATGAAGGAGTTTATTAGATTAAATATGTATTTCTATCCTTTAATCGTGAGTGTTTAGTCTATACAGATTTCATGCAACTTTCATGTTACACTGTTAGTAGAATAACTAAATGAATTTCATTACAGTTCTTGAGGGAATATATCTTTAATATTAAACGAGATATCCTTGGCATTAGTAATGGTATCTCTTTCTTTCTGTGTAATCCACATGGAAATAATCGTAGAATATCATTTCATCATAAGATTGGTCAGTTAAGCGAATTATTATCGTCGCTGCCATACATTTGTTATTATGACACCCGCCAGTATGAAACGCCACTCAGTGTGCAGGTCTAAGTGGCTACCTTGAAATGGCGGTGTGCCTTAACTTCGTACGTCTGGCAGTGAAGTTGGTCAACCGACGAAGAGGCTCCAGAATTCAAATGTAAATTCATCAGGGTGTCGACGAAACTGACGCCGTAAGATTGATTGGAGTGCAACACATACCATGAGCATTACCAATGGTTCTCATTCTGTGATTGCTGCGCCACTAGGGATGCATGGAATATCATTAACTGATATCATACTAAGACTAACGTATGATGTAAGTTTCAGTGGGGTTGGTCGTTTTATAAGTTTGAAATTTATCCGAATAGTGAGCGCATCCACCCAGCATACAGTTTACATTTCCGGTCATTCTCGATAGTTATCACTCATAGCCACATACTCTGCATGTACAAAATCTATTTGTATTGCAATTATAATATTAGTGATATCTTTCAGTCATCATCTTTCAAATATAATTGCTAATATCAGTAAACATTTGAGTTGTGTAAATTATTTGAAAATGTGACGCATGCATGGTAACAATGGTGGTGGAAGTCTTAGCCTGGAAGGATGTATGTAGTCTGAAAATATTGGAAACCGCTGGCTATTTGTTAGAAATGGGTCTCTATCTTAAACATCAGCCTATTCAAAATAATCCTCTTCATCATTTTACATAAACAAGAATATGGTGAAATGGGCTGAAAATCAGTCTGCCCTTTCGGAATAGGTATCACAATTGCTGTCATTAACTTATCGCCACCCTTCACACTGCATATGAAATGTTGAATAGTCTGCGAATGGGGCTTTGTTTTAATCTTTATGGCATTTCCCATCAGGTGATATAAACACAGGTATTATCAAGGATTAATGTGTGACAATTATTTATTTTTCTCTCTACTTTTCATGATCTTTTAACTTGTCACGGTAGATTATTGTGGCTTGAGGCAGTGATAGAAAAAA
>BOPN01004582.1:108489-113489 GCA_017312705.2 Penaeus japonicus
TTTTTTTTTTTTTTTTTTTTTTTTTTTTTTGTGAAAAGTGGGGGAAGGGATGGGGACAGATCAGGGTCCTTATGATTCGGGGGGGGGGGATACCCTTTCGTCACGACGTGCGCTTTTTCTTAAATGAAAATGAAGGAATCATGTCTATGACACTTGACGTAAATGAATGTGAGACCCTTGTAACCCAACCACTACTACATTCATGAGTTCATGACACATATTCCAGTATCTAAATGCATTCTTGTTGTAAAAAAAATAATGATAAATAAATACATAAATAAATAAATAAATGATAATAATAATAATAATAAAAATAAAAAATTGCAGGTACATCAAAGTATACGATCAGAATATTTTGGAAACGGACTCATTTCATATTCACAAATATAACGATCAATGCTTATCAAAATATCTTGTTTAATATGTTTCACCTCTTGCAATGAAAGTATGCTTACTCGTCTGACGGTAAATAATGGCTTCAATTCAAGAGATATCAATACTACAATTCGATATATAGACAGTTACGACGATTGAAAGAAAGGCATAATGATAAAAAAGAAGGGAAGGAGAAACCAGAAGATATCAAAAGAAAAGCAGAAAAAAACAAGAAGGAAGGGTAACACGAGAGAGAAAAAAAAAATAAAGAAATACAAACTGCGGGAATCAAATACCTCCCCTTCTTCCATTCATGGTAATATCATGTAAATGGGGTCATTAGCCTGGTCGGCCATCACCCCCCCCCCCCCCTATGCGCTTTCCGACGTGGCGCCTCTCCCTCTCTCTCCCTTTCTCTCCCTTTCTCTGTCCTTGTCCCTGTCTGTCTGCCCCCCCCCCTCCCCCTCTCTCTCTCTCTTTCTCTGTCTGTCTGTCTGTCTATCTATCTCTCTATATTTCTTTCTCTCTCTCTCTCTCTCTCTCTCTCTCTCTTTCTTTCTCTCTCTCTCTCTCTCTCTCTCTCTCTCTCTCTCTCTCTCTCTCTCTCTCTCTCTCTCTCTCTCTCTCTCTCTCTCTCTCTCTCTCTCTCTCGCTTTCACTCATCTATCAAAATTTTCATTATCATCTCTCTCTCTCTCTATATATATATATATATATATATATATTTCTCTTTCTCTCTCTCTCTCTCTCTCTCTCTCTCTCTCTCTCTCTCTCTCTCTCTCTCTCTCTCTCTCTCTCTCTCTCTCTCTCTCTCTCTCTCTCTCTCTCTCTCTCTCTCTCTACTTCTCTCTCTCTATCTATCTATTTATCTCTCTCTGTCTATTTATTTATCTCTTCTCTCTCTCTCTCTCTCTCTCTCTCTCTCTCTCTCTCTCTCTCTCTCTCTCTCTCTCTCTCTCTCTCTTTCTTCTCTTTCTTTCTCTCTCTCTCTCTCTCTCTCTCTCTGTCACTCTCTCTCTCTCTCTCTCTCTCTCTCTCTCTCTCTCTCTCTCTCTCTCTCTCTCTCTCTCTCTCTCTCTCTCTCTCTCTCTCTCTCTCTCTCTCTCTCTCTCTCTCTCTCTCTTTCTCTGTCTTTGTCTCTGTCTGTCGCCTGACGGACATTTCCCTTCCCACGATTGTTTCAAAATGGACAATGTTATTTATGTAATGAGAAATAGCCTTGTGTTTACGTTTGTCTTTTTTTCATACAGACCGTTTTTTGCGTCAGCTGGAGAAATATAAGTATCCTGTTTACCTGATTCCATAATGAAGAGACACGATTTTGTTTTCTTTTGCAATATATATGGAATATGACTAACATATAATTGCGATGACATCATCTCAGGTAACTTTCCTTAATTAACCTAAAATAAGTGGGCACCATAACATAATAATAATCATAAAAAGGACACAACCACTACTTTCTACCACTATGACTACCACTACCACTACTACTACTATTACTGCTACTACAACTACTATTACTACCACTACTGTTACTACTACTACAGCTGCTGTTATAGTACTACTACAATTAGTAGTACTACAGTAGAACTACTATAACTGCTACTACTGTAACTATTACTGCTGTTACTACTATTGCTAATGATGATAATAATGACAGTAACAATCATAATGATAATATAATCAAAAGACTTCAAATAACTCAACATATATACCCTGTTTTTATATCCAGAAAAAAACGATCAGCATCAAGATTTTAAAAGCATAGATAAGACTTATGCAATATTGATCGGGTGCTCTGCTGACACTGGGAAACTGTCAGTGAATCATCCTCTTGCAAAATGTCAGGAGGGAAAGGGATTGCATGTAAAAAATCACACGAAGGGATGAGAATCCTAGAAGAGGCTTAGTCTGCCACGTAATTTCTAAGGCAGTTAGAAACAGGTAGCGCTATATCCTTATTTAATGGAGATCCTAGTTGGGAACTGACCCCGCTAAGCACACCCCCCCCCCCCTTTTTTCTACTAGGTCATAATTAATCAACTTACTTCTAGCTATTTCGATCAGCCTAGTATAGACAATAGCAACCCCCCCCCCCCCAACCCAAAAAAAAGTAAATAAATAAATGAATAAATAAATAAATAAAATAAAATAATAATAATAATAACAATAATAATAACAATAATAATAATAAATAAATTATATATATATATATATATATATATATATATATATATATATATACATATATATATATTTGTTACTATTATATTAACCGCTGCTCTGAGACAGCCTTCCTTGTTCCTGTCACAGAACAACCACATCTTCATCTTCCCAAGAATATTCGCCAAGAAAAGAGAACCCCGGCGTCCTTCCCTGCCTTTGTCATTCACGAACTATGCCACTGCTGAGCCATTCCTGTATTGCACCCTTGCCCCACCTTATTGTATTGTTCTTGAACTGTGCCTCTGGGCCTTTGCTCTTTCTGGGCTATGCCTCTAGGACAAGTTGCTCCTGCAGGCATCCCCCACTACCAGTGCCACGACCGAAGGAAGCAAGCGATGCTGCAGGAGCTATGGCTTAAATTGGAAAGCTTGGCGCCATTTTGGTCAGGAAGAGCTATTTCATGTTGTAAACGGTAGATTATTTGGGATATACAGAAAGGGCTTGGTGTGTATCCTATATTCACTCACTCACGGTCTCTCTCTCTCTCTCTCTCTCTCTCTCTCTCTCTCTCTCTCTCTCTCTCTCTCTCGCTCTCTCTCTCTCTCTCTCTCTCTCTCTCTCTCTCGCTCTCGCTCTCGCTCTCGCTCTCTCTCTCTCTCTCTCTCTCTCTCTCTCTCTCTCTCTCTCTCTCTCTCTCTCTCTCTCTCTCTCTCTCTCTCTCTCTCTCTCTCTCTCTCTCTATTGATCTATCTCTCTGATCTAAAATCAGCCTTCTTCATCTGATGCAATTTGTGTATCGAAGTTATGTCAAACACGAGATAATATGATTTTTTGCTTTCTTTCCTTTTCTTTAACTTCCTTGTGATGAATTATGGGAAATGGATGCGATAGCTTACAAGAAGAGGAAGAAGCATAAAACTGAGTTGTGAGGAAGTAACACATATTTTTCCGTTTTCCTTTTACCAACTTAGACATTGAGTGTGATGAGATAATATAGCTTTAAGATAAACCGCAATGTGCCGGCCGATCACGTAAGCACACATACACACAAACTTGCACACAAACACTGGCGAACCACACACACACAGAGGCAGATGCAGAATCATGGCTAGAACAAGGAAATAATAACAAGAATTACTAAATATTATATTAATTAATTGCTATTATCAATTAATCAATATTATATTAATTACTTAATATTATATCAAGCGACAGTAATTCTTGTTATTATTGATATTACTCACAGATCCCTAAACCGTTCCAACGAGGCTTGTAGGCGTATATACATGTGTCATGATGTAAATATATATGTATACATATCTACGTAGCCATTAGGCCAGTTGAGGTAAAGAGAACATCGTAATGAAATAGAGAAGACCTAAACATAGACATGCGTTACTGAGGATGTAATAGGTTACTCTCTTTGGATAATTCAGAATACCTCACAAGCAAATGGATCGAAGCAGGGAAATTAGCGATCAGCTTGTCGCACTTTATTAGGTGAAGAAGCAGGATACAGCAGGACTACATAGAGGGATTTCTTGCTAGAAAAAGTACAGCGATGACGCGTGAAGGGATTAGGCCTGACCCGCGAGGTCAAACGGAAGGAAAGAGGTCCTGCCTTGCGGGGGTCACACGTGAACTACTTACTGTCTTGGTAAACGGATTTGCATGAGGTCACCTGATCCATGGAGACGACTCAAGGCGAGGGGCGACCACGAATCCGTCCGAGCCAGGGGGGGGGGGGAGCCCATGCGACGAGGCCACGTGGTACGGTTTGGACCATGGGCAGCCAACGTAAAACAGGAACATATATCCCGTTTTACTGGTCTTATAGACGAGTTGGTTATGAAGTCATGGCGAGATGAGTATAAGCGCAGCAGGCTGAGTAAGTAATAAAGTAGATATCGAAGTAGAGAAATTGCATGACTAACCATGCATCAAAGAATACGACGAAACAGACAACTAAAACCAAACAAGAGACAAAATATACAAGGCATCAGACGAACAGCAGGAAAGGCAGTCGTAAAAAAACAATGAGGCGAATTCATAAATTACTGTGTTTTTTATTAGCAGCTGTGAGAGGATGGGTTTACTGATCCAAATGATGAAAGTGCAGACCAGTAAAGGTAAAAATATATTAATGCATGCCTGACAAGAACTAAGATCAGAATCACAAGAAAGTGGGAATATATGAAAAAAGTGTAAAAATCTAAATGTGCAAGAAAGTGTTCTTTTACGCGAAGTAAAAAAATAAGTTGTATATTTCAGATTAATTAACAGAACGGAATCTGATGGACTTCCGAAGAAAAAGGCACAATTAAAACAATGAAACCGGCTGACTCACGCAGGACGTAGACTCTTTCTTGGATATGGTTATGACATAAGCTGCATACATAACGTGTAGGCAGTAAAAAAAAAAAAAAATGTGTACATAACGATCAGATGTTATTTTT
>BOPN01004583.1:20000-22500 GCA_017312705.2 Penaeus japonicus
TTGGTGAGGCAAGACAAGCAGGAAGAGACGAATGGTGTAAACATACGGAAAGAGGAGACAAGATATGCAGGGAAACAAGGATAGAACTTTGTAAATTATTGTAATTCGTTTATAAGAAATGGCAAGAATAACGATATACGGAAATAATATTTCAAATATGAGCAAAGGCGAGACAGCCGAAAAGATTATACAAAAGTGAGTAGAGCGATAGCAGAAACATTGAAATAGTAAAAGAGAAACATTTAAATTTACTGAAACTGTTACGGATGTATGTGAGGCCAAATAACATGGCTCAAGAAAAAAATAAATACAAGCATATTAGGATACGGAGATGTTCAGGATATAAACTTGAAATAATAATAAGAATGCAGGGAGACGAAAAGAAAATGCAAATCGGATTAATGATTGGTAAAAGGAGAGTGCTTGTTATATTTATTGTGAAGCAAAGAAAGTTTCGCTACTTAATTCAACGTCTATTTAAGTATATTCCAAAAGACATAGAAGCTGCTAGTGAAGAGAAAAGTGTGTGAGCACCTAACGTGCAATATTGCAAAGTGAGGTGAGGTGAACACTAAGGTCTTTTCCATCTCTTAATCCTTTTTGGTTTGTACTGCAGTTGTGTGTACAGGTCAGACATAGGAGCCGAGGGTTCCTGTGAGCAGATAACTGACAGAACGAAGAGGATTAACCATCAATTTCATTTTCTCATCTCTGGTCAAGATAGAACCTTCTCTTTTGATAAATGGATGGCATTACATTAAGACCTTAGAAAACATAACTGACGCACGAAGACCAGCTTCACTTCATGTTCGCTGGTAACTATATGGTCGGTTACTATAGGAAATCACAGGCATATCGAAGTCTTTTCGAAGGGCCTAGCTGATAGAAACCTTTTCCAAATGATGCTAATCTACAGAATGTTGCAATTGGCCACATCGAGCAGATAGAGACAAGCATTATGCACAACAGAAACGAGAGTCAGCGATATTTTTTCTTTTCCTAGATGGAAATATCATTACTTATTCATAATTAGCTCCGTTATCAGAATAACAGAATTGACATTTGTGAACTTAAGGCCAGGAATCTAGCTGTTTGTTGCCTCGCTGCAGCCTACAATAGCCTGCTGTGAACAGGTAACGGATGGACGGTTACAGATAAAGGATCCGGGCTTGAACTTCAGCGGCAAGTAATTATGAAATGCATCAAGTGATATGTAGTCGTAAGTGATGAATCTGTGTTTACTCAATTTGTATGTATGAAGTCATTGGAGGTTTCAGTGTTACTAGATTGTACGTTTCTCGTCAAGAATGTTATTTTCGAGGCAGAGGAGACGACGATAAGCCTTAAAAACTTTCTTTGTGATGCTTAACGCGCCGTCACGAGGTCTGTCTTAGTAGGCGTGCTTGATAATTCTTGTAATGCAGGTGCCGGATTTCATCGCTTGAATGCAGATTGCGTTTGTAATCAGAAATGGAGCGAGCGTTGCTTGTCTTAATTTTGGAAACAATAAAAAGGTTACACCACGGAAGTGTATCGTTTATTTATCAAGAGAAAACTAGCCTGCCTTTTATCGTCCATAAATAACTGCCGTGTCGCAGGTATGAGGATATATCTTAATCTCACTATTTTTCTGTCTGCTCTTATACCCGTCTCTCTCAGTGTTTGTCTCTGTCTTTCAGTCTATGTATCTATCTATATGTCTATCCATCTATCGATCTATCCATCCATCTGTCTAGCGATCTATTTATCTATCTATCTATCCTTCTATCTGTCCATCTATCTATCCATCTATCTGCGTATCTATCTATTGATTTATCTATCCATCTATATATCCGCCTATCCATCCATCCATTCATTCATTCATTCATTCATTCATATATCCATTCATCCATCCATCCATCCATCCATCCATCCCTCCATCCCAACATCCATCAATCTATCCATCCATCCATCCATCCATCCATCCATCCATCCATTCATTCATTCATCCATCCATCCATTCATTCATCCATCCATCTATCTATCCGTCTATCTATCCCTTTATTCATCTATCCATCTATCCATCCATCTATCCATCTATTTATCAATCCATCTATCCAGTTATCTATCGATTTATTTACTTATCTACCCATCAATTTATCTATCTATCTATCGATATGCCTATTTATCTATCTATATACCTTTCTATCCATCCATCCATCTGTCCTTATTTCCATATAAAGAAAAAGGACCTAGTAAACACGCCGAATAAAATCGACGAGGGCTGCATTCGGGTGTCGGGGAGCTCGCGCAGTGCCAGTACTAATGTTTATAATTACTTTCCGTATTTGGATATTCTGCGAAATCCTCGGAAAATTATCCACTACTTATTGATATTCGAATAAACTGATATTACGACAGAACAGATTAATTAATTCACATTCGAGGCTATTACCTTTCTGCTCAATTATGTGCTTATTAGGAAGGGTCGAGTGTGATCATTACATAGGGAGACAACATC
>BOPN01004583.1:27500-30000 GCA_017312705.2 Penaeus japonicus
TCTGTCAGAGGTCTTGCACATTATCTGTGAAAATTTAGTTGAGCGACTCATTTAACCGCATTTTCGTCTTTGAATTGCAAATCTGAAATGGGAAATTTTGATTAATAAAAGAAAGTGACTAACATTCGGCACCAAATACTGGCGCGCAGTAGCTGGCGACAGAAATTTATAGCAATAAGAGCGCGGATAATATCAGCATGATTATACTTTGCTGTAAATGTAGCGATAAAGTAAACGCCCCGCGATATCAGATCACCCTTTAACAGGCAGTTACTGCAAATGGGCAGCGTTTTATGACACTTATTACAGTGGTTGTATACTTATTAGAGTCTAAACGAGGCCTAATGTTTCAGCGCAGTCATTTCGCTCCAAAGTTGCGCCATTTTCTACGGTTAACTAACCTGTTCTTAAAACGAAACAAACAGCTTCATTATCTATATAACACGTGGCTGTATATCTTGGCTTCCGAAACACCATTCTCCAAGATACTGTATTTTTTTTTCTTTGATTTATCGTTTTGAATTCCGTCTTTGCTTTACAAAATGACGTCAGTACCTAAATTAGTAAACATTCAATACTGGTTCTAATGTTAATAAGAAAAGAGGCCATTCAACTCACAAATTCAAAGAAAAATATAATGTAAGATTTATGTGAATTCCCTTACTTAAAATAACAAGAACGTATTTTTTTATAATCATCAAAGTGGCAGCATGTAAGTAAACATGATATTCATATTGTGCATAAAGAGTCCAGTATAAATCAGGAACGTGATTACCATAATACATGAATATGCCAACTGCTTCCTAGCGAGACAGAAACAGTGACATTAACAGAGGCATTTAATTCTTCTGATTCCGTCTCTGTACATTTTTCTGTGATATATGATTACTCTGTCGTTCTGCTTTTGTTGCTTGTTGCTTTGTTGTTATTGCTTTGTTTTCCTCTCCTCCTCTTTCTTCCGGTAGCGGTTGCTCTGGAGTCCTTCCTTCCTTTCGTACGGTACGTAACTATTTTGGTTTATAACATCCATTTTTATTTCCGTTTGTCCTTTCCCCATTCTTCGTTTTCCACTTTTTCATTCTTCGGCTTCCTCTCCTCCTACTTTGTCTCCCTTCTCTCTCCCCATCTCTTCCTGACGCTTAAGAATCTTATAGAGAATGGCTTTTCAA
Organism: Penaeus japonicus; assembly: GCA_017312705.2. NCBI lineage: Eukaryota > Metazoa > Arthropoda > Malacostraca > Decapoda > Penaeidae > Penaeus > Penaeus japonicus. Next base: position 28,670 of record BOPN01004583.1, read on the forward strand.
CATTTATCGAAAGAATTCAAACGTGATTTTATTCCAGCTTTCTGTTACTTCTGCATTATTCCTACATATTCGAGGTCATATTAAGAGTGACATTCTATCCCCTTTTTAACAGTGCCAGGATTTGGAACTTGTTCCACTCGGCAATAATTGGCTTTTTGTGCAGTTATCGGCAGTATATAATCGATAACACACAAAAATGACAGTAATAATAAAGCGTTATGATTACGGCCATTAAATAATTTCACACCATATGCGATTACCAAAGTTCAGCATGCAGGCCATAACGGGGCTCTCACTTCCCCGCACCCTATCTTGATATCCTTACAAAATTACTGTAATGCTTATCTTCCCTCGCGTGATACAGAACAGAAACGCGGAAATGTTGCAGGGTTCATAACGTCGGTCGAACGTGAATCATCCATACATAATATTCGCTTTCATAGGAATGGCAAACCACAATGTAACTTTTTTTCCTGCGTGTTAAATATATGCCACCAGGTACTACACACAGTTCTAATTGTAACCAACGTTGTTTCTCTTTTGGCTATCGAACCTCCATCCAAAGCTCTGGGGCTCAAGAGCACCGCCTCGCCTCGCAGGTGGAAGAACCGGTTCAGAATCGCTCCCAAATGTGCCTTTAACCCATAAGCAGCCCTTCCTCGCCTGCGGGATTTTAGTGACAAGTCACATTTTGCAGAATGCTTATACTAGGGGATTCGGGGAGGCAGTGCATTGCACAAATGCCACTAACAATACGTCAATCAATCAAATGTAATCAACTGCAATCGGGTAAGTACGCTGAGTGTCCTACGAGCCACGTCAGATATTTGTAGACGCGAGAGAATAATGATCCTGAGTAGATGTGATTCTATACGCTAATGCGTTTTTTTTTTTTTTTTTTTTTTTTTTTTTTTTTTTTTTTTTTTTTTTTTTTTTTTTTTTTTTTTTTTTTTTATCTAGGCATAGAGAGGATTTGGCTGAATTCATCAGGGAAAAGGAAGTGTAACGCGGCGTCGTTATGTTCTATCGTTTGTGTCCATACACTCTCCTCGACTCCGCCACCTGTAAGCCGTACTTTCTACTTCACGCCTGCACTAATTTGTAATACGTAAATGGAAAATTTTATATGCAAAGTTTCCATTCAGCTCTACAAATATCTGGAAACATTTGTTTATCAAACCGAATATGCAATTTAGTCAACTCTAACATAAGTAGGTACATGGAAGCCTGTTACTACATGGCTGGTGGAGCTACTGCAGCAAAAACTATTAATTAGAGATTTTCCTCAACATTTGGTTCATATACAATTAAAAAAAAATTAAGGACCTTCA
>BOPN01004583.1:35000-47500 GCA_017312705.2 Penaeus japonicus
TATTCGGGTAGGGCTGGGGTCGTACAGGCCCCTGTGAACTCGGCTCGTGTTCGGATCGTGTAGGAGTCGTACTCGGCTACTACTTAAATCCTAAATAAGTTCGAGTTAGGGTCGTAGTAAGGTCACGTTGAACCCATACAAGGCCTGTATGTTCTCAGCTTGATTTCGTGATTCAACGTCCCTTCACACGGGTCGTACACGGGTCGTGGCAAACAAAGAATCAAGGAAACTGGTCAAATGGAGAGAAAAGAGACTTGAGGAAAAGTATTAGAAAGGTTTCGTTGTCTCTTTGATATCTGAAACAAGAGAAAGTTGTGCTTTTGTGGCGAGGATTTCTAAGCTTCGAGTGGACCGAGCATAATTGCACGACGGAGGAAGATAAACAAAAATCCGGAGAGAAAGAACTGGAAATCTCGGACTCTTTCCTCCCGTCTTTGTCACAGCAATGACCGCTGCAGCCAGACCCGAAAATAAGAGCACGATGAAATGGAGAAAGCCAATAACAGGAACTTAGACTCTGGAAGGTCTCCTCCCCCAAATTCAATCCCGGTTCTCTTTCCTAGCTTCCTTCCTCTCTTTATTCTTCCCTCCTTCCTTTCTCAATCCCTTGCCCTCTCTTCTGTCCTTCCTCTCCTCTCTCTGCTGCTCCCTTTCCCTTCTCTGTCCCTCAATTTCCTGTGTGTTCCTTTAGTTCATCAGTCCACATCCTGCGACACCGTGCTGTGTCCTTTGACTGAATTTCAGTGTCATTGGTATGCATTACACATTCCTTGGATATCTGTCAATACCTGCCTTCATTCCGCATTTTCTCCAGAGTTGAATTTCAGACCCACAGAAGGATTTCCATGTCAGAAAAAAAAGAAGAAACGGCTGACGTAGAAAAAAAATATATTACTTGTTTGTTAACCTTCTTTTTTATATACGTCCGCAGTTCCTCGCAAACTATTCGAAAACATGATTACGAACCTGAGAGAATACGAGCCATTTCTTCTAGCTCGGTGACTCCCAGTCGAAAATTACCTTTCTGGATGACTCAACATCCTTTTTTTTACAAAAGAAGAAAACGAAGTGATAGCGAGATGTCGAGAGGCATTGGGAGTGACACGAGGAAATGCAAAGAGACACAGATCATCAGCGTCTTAGGGCGATGGCGACGGAAGGAGACACAGACAAACGACCGTTCGAAAAAGGAGAAGAAATGGAAAACAGAGACTGGCTGAAAAATATAAAACGAGGGTGAAGAGAGGAAAGCGGAGAATGAGGAAGAAAGAGAGAGGGGGGGAGAAGGAAAGTGAAAGGGGGGAGGGGGAAGAGAAGAGAGAGAGAGAGAGAATCGGGAGAGGAGGGAAGAGAAAGAGGAGATGGAGATGAGTAAAGAGAGAGGGGAGAAGGAGATGAGGAAAGAGAGAGAATAGAGATAGGAGGAAGAGAAAGAAGGGGGAGAGGAGGAAAGAGAGTAGAAAGGGGGAGAAGAGGAAAGGGAGAGAATGAGAGGATGAAGGAGAGAGAAGGGAGAGGAAGAGGAGGAGAAGAGGTTGAGCGAGAGAGTACATACAATGGGAGACATGGCTGAGTTGTAGCAGAGTGATGTTATTTGTGATAGATGAAGAAATAGGTATTTTTCGTTCCTTTAATCACACGTGGATGCGTAGTGTAAGAATCACAAACAAAAGAAAATTAGATGTTGAAAGCAAAAGCTAGGGAAGAAGAACGAAAAGAAGGGAAACAAACGATAAAAAGAAGAAGGAACAAAGAATGAGAGAGAGAGAGAGAGAAAGATAGGGAGGTAGGGAGAGAGCGAGCGAGAGGGAGAAAGAGAGAGAGGCAGAGACAGAGAGAGAGGGGGGGAGGCACGGAGAGAGAGAAGAGAGAAAGAGAGAGAGAGAGAGGGAGGGCCTGAATACGATTCTGATTCCGCCTGCTGTGTCCATCCAGGGCAGTTGTAACGGCAGTCCAGGACATCAAATATTAACAATCAATTCGGAGGCAGGATATATGTTGTATCTATTGGGTGACAGCCAATCTGTATTCTGGCGATCTGAATCCAGGAATCACCGAATTACTGTCGGAAGAGCCAGCACTCGGACACTGATTGCACAGGTCGCTTCCCAGCCCGGGAAATTGTGCTAAAAAGAAAAAAAAGGGTTTTGTGCCGCGAATGATGAGATTCTCTCTTGTTTTACGAGGCTGCATATCCGGCCTGTTACCATATCGCCATCCTACAGGCGCCGCCACTGCGAGGATATGTATGCATATGTGCGGGATTGAGAAGTGTTGAGGGAGATCGCCCCTCCGCGAGCGCTGATTACAGCTCAGCACACACAGGAGACACACGTTATGACAGACGCTCTGATCTGGAGGCTAGTTCAGGGCTTGTAAGCAACATGTTGACAAGCCGATGGAATGAAGTGTCGCGCTATATGTAAAATCCAGCGTTTTCGGCTTCGGACGCTCTTTCGCTTCAACTCGCCGCGCCCCTTCAGACGCCCCCCCCCCCCTCCCTCCACTCCCCACACACACGCCCTCTGTCCCCTCCCCTCCCTCCTCCCTGCTTTTGCACACACTATGCTCTGCAAAACTGAATTCTCCCACTCTCCACCCTTCGCCATTACCCCCCCTGCCCCTCTTCCCCTGCTTGTCGTGCCCGATGCCCTCTTCCCCTTCCCTCTCCCTCCGCTCTTCAGTCCTCTCTCTCCCTCCCGCTCCTCTCCTCTCCCCTTACCTCAGCTCCGTAGGATCTATGTGCGTGTACTAATGTTCCTTTCCGGGGAAGAGCGACCACAAAGGCGGCTCGAGGGGGGATGGGGAGGGGGAGGGAGAGGAAGAACCAAAGAAGGGAGGCAGAGGGAGGGAGGAGGAGCCACGGAGGAGTGGCAGTGGGAGAAAAGAGGAGTCGTGGAGGGGAGTAGATGGGGGGGGGGGAGCCAAAGAGGAGAGGCGGCGGGACCTTTCAATATGATAATATCAGGATGCCTATTCCCTCCCGGAGCGAGTGTGGGTCACGTCCACAATGGGGCGCGGGATCACACAAAGACTGCCTAAATGCGCTCGGACGGCCAAAATATCTCCCACAAGAGGATGTCGAGACTCCAGGCTTGTATATCAACCGTTTATTGACCACTTCTCCTTGCGCCACGACCTGCCTCGCCTCTCGCCGCCTGCCGCCGCCCTTTGGACCTCTCCCTTTAGAGCTCTGCCCTTCAGCCCTCGCCTCTCGGCTGCGGCGCCGCCCCCGGGGTCGTGGCTGACTGTGCCCGTGCCATCCATCATGCCGTCGGCCGAGGGCGCCTTGGGGTTCGCCACGAAAACACGTAGTGTAACGAAGCTGTGTTTTGATCGAGCTCAACACTTCGCCTTCGGGGAATTGCCTTGTTGACTCCCTTTAGAAAAGTCCGTCGCTTGCATGGGGAGGGGAGGCGATGCACGGGCTGAGGGGCGTAGAAAGGTGAGGGGAAGAAGTGGAAGAGAAGGGGAGGAGTGAAGTAGAAAGAGAGAGAAAGAGAGAAGGGGGCTTTGTGGGGGAGAAAAAAATTAGACATGGCTGGAGGTAAGAAGAGACTTAGTGTGTATATTTTTAATCAGCCACACTTTCTTCCCAGAACTGGAGACAAAAAACCTATTTCAACTCTGCCTCTTGCGAGACAGGATCCGTCGACCAGCACGAGGAAAACTGCTATAGTTTGTGCACCGATTAACTGCTTGCTGCTAATGGCCCAAGGATGCCTAATGACGAGCGCTGATGACTGTGATCGGGTTAATAGTGGAGCTTGCGCCGAGGAAATTTTTAGCTCGACCTGCACGACACTTTCTGCTTCCGTTCGTCTCGCAGGGTGTGCCCTTCCAGGCATTCCATCTTCATTACGAGAGTGGAAATTCCACGCGGCGTATTGGTGTAAAATTTCGTCAATATTTGAGTTCTTTCGGCCCTTACGAAAATAGAACAGGATGGCAACTCCATGGATGCCTTGAGTCTTCTCTGACCTTCGATGCCTGTATGTCAACCCAATGCCCTCCTGACAGCTGCCACCTTTAGTCATGATTTCTGGCACCGCTAAGCGTGTGAGTGAATTTGACAACAGAAGAGCCAGGCACTGCCACTCCTTCGAGAGGATAGACACGACGAAACTGACATTCGAATCCGACACTTGGTCCAAAGCACAGACCTCTTGACACTCGCACTGCCCCTGGTTTGGCACCACAAGGTCATGCTTAGCCTTTTCACCACTAATCCCAGCACTCGCAACCTCGCAAATCCCACGACCTCTGGGCCGTTGCCACGGTGATCTCCGCGCCGTAAATTATGCAAACGGAAATAAGGTCACGTGGGCGACACGTAGAGAAAGGATGAGAGGGGGAGGGCGGGAGAGAGGAGGACAAGAGGGAGAGAGGAGGGGAAAGGGAAGGAAGAGGGGAGGAGGGAAGAGGGCAAGGCAGAGAGGGGAATAGAAGGGAAGACGAGACGAGGGAGAGGAGGACAGGAGAAGAAGATGGGCGACAGGAGGAGGAGGAAAAAGGGGAGGAAAATTGTTTGGCTAAAGGAAGGGCGAAATCTAGTAAGTTAATTTCAAATGATGTCAGTTCGATGTCCAACGAATCGCCTTCGTTCGCCATGCGCCTGATCGCTCCCCTGGCGATGGCTGCACAAGGGCATCAGCATGGGAAGGATGAGAGCGAGAGAGAAATAGATTCTCAGATAGACTAGCAAAGGGACAGAGAAAAGGAGAAGAAAAGGTAGAGATTAGTGGACAGGTTGTGAAATATAGAAAAGAGGGAGAGAAAAACACAGCATGAGTGGCAGAGAGAGAAGGGGAAGAGGGGAGAGAGAGAGAGAGAGAGAGGAAGAGAGAGGAAAGGCAGGAGAGAAATAATATAATCACATTACTTCTTCGCCCACAGATCAAAATAATCATATATCAATGGTCTTTGTTGGTATTACATGCTGTTACTGCTTCCGTTTCTATTTATATGTTGATTTACTCTTACCGTGAAACAAATATTTGCGTAAATAAAAGCTATGTAAAAGGTATGTTGTATATCGCATTGATTTAGGTTTTTCTGCCTTTTTTGCTTTTGATTTCTCTCTTCTTTCTGGTCGCTCCTTCCTGCGCATCACCCAGTGGCTCTCAGTCGCTTTTTCTTGCAACCCCAACCGTGTAACTCAAGCAAAGACCGCGACCCCGCTGGTTTCATAGATATAAAGAATAACTGGGTGAGGCTTGTGATGTTAAAAAGGATACGTAAAATCAATACCTGTGTAAAAATAAACAAAAACAAAGCTGTAGGTAAGCGAAACATATCCCTCTGAATTTTTATTCAGCTGCAAACCAAACTCCCAAACTAAATGCGTCACATTTCAGACCAACTGAATAAGAATTATTCATCTACAATGACCATAACTATATGTTGGCAACTTCCCAGATTGGGGAACTAACCTTGCACGATATCCTGAGAGCTTGGCGATCTCATCTGGGATTTCGAACCCAGTGTTAACAATGGTGGTATAACTTTTTCCTTTCCGTCTGTGTCTACATTGCGAGGCTTTACCAGTGTGTTCCGCGACGCGACACCACAGCAGCCGGAATGCAGGGGCTCGGAGCGGCCGCCATCGCCCGGCCTCCCTTTCAATATTTCTGTCGCGGGCCACTTGTAGAACCGAGGGACTCCTGACAACGCGGCTGAGTAATGGACGGGCGCGCTTGTCCCTTGCACACACGCGCCCTCGGATATTCTCGCATGCAGCTCCCCGCGAGGTGTTCCAAAGGCATATATATATATATAAATATATATATATANGTGTGTGTGTGTGTGTGTGTGTGTGTGTGTGTGTGTGTGTGTGTGTGTGTGTGTAGGGAGGGGTATAGTTAGTGGAGGGGGGGGGGGGATTTGTGTGTGTGCGTGTGTGTATGGGGTGGGGGATGTTTGTTTTTGTGTGTGTTTGTGTGTGTATTTGTATATGTGTGTGTGTGTTACTGCCACAGATTTGTTCTTGTATGTATATATATGCTTTTGTTTTTGAATGCTTGTTCCCGTGTGTGTATGTGTGTGTGTGTGTGTGTGTTTGTTTATATGTGCACGTCTCGATGTATGCGTGTACATATCCATACACACACATGCACATATATTCATTAACAGTTGGCATAAACAGATAATAGACATAGACAGACAGATATAAATCCCCGATATACACTCACCGAAAAATGAGTTATGCTTCATGAAAAAACATAATAAATAAATGAATAAATAAAAGAAAAATAAATAAATAAATTCACACTTAACGGTTGCATAATTGAAGATTCGCAATACCAAAGTACGGAACACGATCCGTCTTTCTCAAGGCAATATTCGGAACATTGCTCTAGGGAGTCTGCACGCTGACTCTGCAGAACATGAATAAATGAGCGAAGAAGGAAATAGATGTGTTATTGGGACGAGTAATAAAACAGGGACTGAATAGTTAATGAGAGGCGAACTGGAAGGAAGGATTCATATATTCACACACACGCACATACACACACACACACACACACACGCGCGCGCGCGCGCACGCGCGTGCGCGCGTATATACATACATATACAGTGTATATATATATGTATATATATATATATATATATATATATATATATATATATATTCATATGTATACATGTATATACATTCATATATGTGTATATGTACATGTACACATATACTTATTTATCATATAGATAGATAAATATAGATATATTCATTTGGATTTGTTTGTTTTCTTCTTCTTCACGTGCGTATATAATATGTGGCTGCATATAAATCTATATATATAACCATGCATAAGTAAAGGGATGATATAGTGATGACACGAATCCCTTTGATGAATGTTCAGTGTTTCAGTGTTTCAGTGTATCACCGAACCTGAGCCCTTCTGGCGACACTCATCCTCTACAGCGGATTCTAGTGTCGAGTCCTTTTAGTGAGGCGTCCTGGCACTTCCGATGCGCTCTGGGTTAGTGCCGACAGAAGCAGCGGAAGACTGGCTGATATGTAGATTGCTAGACGTTCGATAGAAATGTCGCGTTGTCACTGTCAGTTACTATGAAAAGCTCTGAATATAGAAATCGCTGTATGCATTCCGGATATGTAATGATTTCCATTTTTTTTTTTTTTTTCAAGTACATTAAAAGAACTATTGTATTTGCGACTCTCGTGTGGTGGGAAACAAAGCAGTTTCCCTTCCTTTAAAAGCAGAGACACAGCGGTTTGCACTCGAACTCTGCTGGATCTGGTTGACGGTGTTTACTTTGCTTTTGAGAAGCAAATAAGTGTCGGTCAAAGGCCTCACTCACCTGTTTATATGCTAATATTGAGTGACACTATATGCGGATATATTCAAAAATATATATCAAATAAGTTTGCGTGTGTGTGTGTGTTTACTGTATATACATTATGTATTGGTGTGAATAAAGATAATTCCACAAAACAAATTTTATAGGACGACTCTAAGCGAGTTGAAGCACACGCAATGGCGGTCTTAATTAAATAAAAAAAGAAACATCAAAATTCTGCCCAAATATTCCAAGCACAATTTTCCGGAAACCGCTACAAAGTTTCTCATTGTGATTCTTTTTTTCCGCGTGTATTTCGTGCACTGAAAAAAAATGGTTTGAAAATAAAAATTCGGTGACTAATTGCATAAAGAAAGAAAAAGGAAAGAGTTTAAAAAAAGATATGCAAGAACTCAGACAGAAAGATCGGGGAGGTGGAAAAATGAATCAATATTGCACGAGGAAAACACATATACATAGCAGAGAATGCATTGGCCTGTACAATAACAGATGGGGAAAACTGGTGAGAAAAGAATGGCTAAATATGAAACAAAGGTTCATATCGCACACAGGCAAGAAAAGTTCTTTTGTATTTTTACTGTTGCTATCTTCAATATCATTGCAATGTTTTCCTTTATCATTTGTGATCTTACTATTAGTTTTTCTTATCACAGTCATGCCCCTTTTTCATGTTTTTATCAGTGTTGCTATCGTTATCATTATTAAATCATCATTGTCATTACGATTGTAATTATTACCATCACCACTGTTATCGTTATTGTCTTAAGGCTCTCCATTCTCATCCCTTCTCTTCTTTCCTCTCCTCCTTTTCTTTCACCTTTCTCCTGCTTCTCCTCCTTCTCCTACTACTTCTACTGCTTCTATTTTCGCTCTTCTTATCTGTTTCAACTCTGCTTCCTCCTTCGACTGAGCTCACGAGTGACGTCGCTTCAAACACATTTCTAAAGTGCATTTATTCGTGTGTAAAAATTTGAACAATGAATTTACGTGGATAAAAAGAAAGGGGGTTGCCATTCCATAATGAGCGACTACAATGTCAAAACCTGCAAGTTTTTCCTTTCCTTTCTCTCCCACTCTTTATGTATGCATGTAATGTTATTCCAAAAAAAGAATTCGTGATGCAAATCAAGATTATGCAAATGAAATGGAAATTCCATAATACCTATTTAGTATCGACGAGAGCTCCGAGCGCTACCCGGCCCGATTTGCCACTGGCTCTTGGCAGGAGCCACGATGTACCTACTCACTTCTAGATTATTCCCGACGCATTTGTTCAATTCTAGATCATTCCCAGTGCATCCGCTCCCTTCGAGATCATTCCCTTGCCGCCGACGCCCGCGCTCCGCCGAGAGAAGGTTGAAAGACAGAGGCGAGCCGCGTTTTTACGAGCGCCGCGCCGCCGGGGCTCAAATACATCGGTAAAAGCCGGGGCTCGAAGGACCTCTCAGAGGAGTGTCCTATGTGTCGCTTGTCTAAATATTACAGCGAACTTCTTTTGTTCTGCTCTTTGCATATTTCTGTCCCGTAACGTGCTTCTTTTACAGGAAGGCATTTCAGCTGTTGGGTTCTCTCAGATTCTCTTTGCAGACGTTTTGGGTGGTCTTCAATATGATATTACTGTTATAATAATGATAATGACATATGTATTTTTGAATGCCGTTTCCAGAATTAATGTCAATCTGAACGTCGACACCCTCGGTTGCCATCGTCTCTTTCGCGATCCGATTATCCATCAAGGCCTGTGATCATGTTATATCGTAAGCATCCTCCCAGAGTCGCTAGTCACAGCGCAGTGAGTTGTGTTCGACTGCACTGAAATCTTCACAAGCGTGAACTCTTTCTATCTATCAAGACGAAAAGGTTCCGAAGTACCCCCTGAGCCATCGTCGATCAATAAGACACATAAGAGTGAACGCAAGACACAAATAAAGACGCACAGTGACACGGCTAGATGTATCCGCCCGTTTCATCACCCACCATTCCTCACCCGCCTCTTTCACCCTCCACTGCCCCCGCCCACCCCCCCTGCTCCCCCCTGCCTCATACGCACTCGGCATACAGTATGCCGTCCATCACACTCCTCCCAGACGCGACACAACTTCCCCATTTCCCCCGCCGCCAGCGACGACAAGGCCCGAAAGCGTTATTGACGTCACACTTAATGTATTGTAAAAAGAACTTGTTTACTTTGCCTCCGTGTGATGCGGCGGGTCCATCCCTGCCTGCTTACCCCCCCCCCTCCCCCTGTAGGCATTCCCCCTTCCCCTCTCCCCGTATTTCTCCACCTGTGACCCCCCCCCCCCCACCGTGCCACCCCCTTCTCTGTTCTCGGCCCCGAACCCCCGAATCCGCGCTTTCGCTCTTAAAACTTCTCTCATTGTTGGCAAATGGGACAGCTGGTCTTGCGGAAATCGGTTGTTACGTCACGTTTACTATAGAAGGCTTTTTTATTTTCTTTGGTGGTTTATATCTGTGTTTGTGTTCATCTATGTGAGGTTTCCATCATTTTGCTCTTCGAATATCTCCGCTTTCAAGCATGTTTATTTTTCTTTCTTTGTTTTCATATATTTGTCTATGTTTATGTCTGCTTTTATGTCTGCCTCTATCTATTTCTCCTTTTTATTCTTATTTCAGTTCTCTCTCCCTATCTTTATCTATCTATATATCTTCTCGTCTCTCTCTCTCTCTCTCTCTCTCTCTCTCTCTTTCTCTCTCTCTCTCTCTCTCGCATTTTCTTTCTCTCTCATCTTCTCTCTTTCTATCCTTGTTTCTCTTTCTCTTTTGGTCTCTCCTGTTCTCTCTCTCCTTATCGTTCTCACTCACTCTCTCTCTCTCTCTCTCTCTCTCTCTCTCTCTCTCTCTCTATATATATATATATATATATATATATATATATATATATATATATATATATATATATATTCATATCTTTCTCACCTTTTCCCTCCATCCCTCTCCCTTTCTTCATCTCTCTCACTCTCACACACTCTCTCTCTCTCATTCACACTAGACACTGAACTACCTCCAGCCGTAAAGCCTCTGTTAGGGATCTCAGTAAGCCATCTGGGTCAAGGTTATGACTGACTCTGTTGGCAAAATGACAGTGGGTGTTCATTGGAAGCTCATTCAGTGTTACTAATAACACTGGTTCCAAGAACTATTATGTTTGGCTGAGGTTAGTACAACTGATCAAATGGCCGAGGTATCCCTTTAGAGTTAGACGGAAACTGAGGCAGAGAAAGAGTTTTTGTAGGTTTTACTAACTTATTTTATCGTCCAGACTCCACTCCATGACAGAACAGACTAGTTAAATCTCACACCACATCTCTCGTCGCAAGGATTACCAAGGGGTGCGTTGTCCAGAGGGTAACCAGGCTGGCAAAGAAAAGTATGTGAGTGAAGAAAATAAAAACATGCATTAAAACCGAGATCAGAGTTCAGAATTGGATCTGGATTGTTCGAAAGCTTAAGTAATCACGCAAGTTAAACACTATTATAGCTTTATAATTCAGTATGCAGGTGACACTCCATCTCGATCTCTTATTGACAGTATATATATACTTCCAAAAAAAATGAGTGTCGTAAACCCGTATATCTACCAGATTACGGCACTACAAGTTAATATCGTTATTTATTGTATTGAAATCTGAATAATACGTGCTATTTATGCATGCATATTGATGAAATTTGCAGCAAAGTAATTAGTATAGCCATTTATTTCACCCAAAGATTAAAATGTTTTGACACCCCGCCTCCTCCCTCCCACGAATCATAGTTGTGCAATCACCAGTACTCAGCCTTACAACTGCCGCTGGGGAGTTTGGGAAGTTATGCATTAAACTCAAATAAAAAGAGTTCAGAAACTTCAGAATTTCGCGACAAGAATCGCCTTTAGGGGATTAAGAAAGTATGACCACGCATCTCTCGCTTTTAAATGAAACTGAATCATTTCGCAATGCAAGAAATGTAATGAATACGCCAATTACATCTCTTGCGCTGCGAAGTTTTTCTTTCTCATTTAAACTTTTATTTACATGTGTCATCATGAAGTCTGTTCATAGAATAGTTCAGGATAGACAATGAATGTCTATACAATATGGGCATTTTTGTTTTTCTAAGCTGGAATCATGTCACATTATTATTTATTCATCATTATAACATGGTCCGAAGCACAATATTCTGGAATAAGATTCCATCACCGATTACAGAACAAAATCACCGATTCTTGAACAAAATATATTTACGAAAAGAAACTTAATCTCTACAATACTACGCCGTATTTTAACTAAATCTCATTATGATAATTCGCTGAATTATATCAAAGCTGTGTTGTTTTGAATTTGCAATTTGCTAGATTTTAAAATAAGATTTAGTATATTGCATTATATATCCTTGTATGTCCTAATATGATATTTTTCTTGTATTAGTAGAAAAATGTAATATTGTGTGATGTCTATAGAATTTATATTATAATCTATACACTGTATAATCGCGAGATTATTATTATTATTATTATTACTATTTTTGTTATAAGCATTATTATATTCTCTCTGTCTATATATCTATTTGTCCATCTTGCTCTCTCTCTCTCTCTCTCTCTCTCTCTCTCTCTCTCTCTCTCTCTCTCTCTCTCTCTCTCTCTCTCTCTCTCTCTCTCTCTCTCTCTCTCTCTCTCTCTCTCTCTCTCTCTCTCTCTCTCTCTCTCTCTCTCTCTCTCTCTCTCTCTCTCTCTCTCTCTCTCTCTCTCTTTCTCTCTCTCTCTCTCTCTCTCGAAAATAACCACGAAGGCGTGTGTGAGTGTGTGTATGTGCGTTAGTGTACGTCTGTGCGTGTGCCTGTGTCCGTGTGCACATGTATGCATACAAGGAAATTGTCAGCCAGTCTGTGTGGCCGTTTGCACGCGTCCCCTCCCATCCACGTCAGCCCGCCCTTCTCATGACCTCGCGAAGACAAGGCCATTCCTCAGCAGAGTCTCTACGTGCGGCCACATCTCGGTACTCATTGCTTGAAAGAAACCGAAGTTCACTGCATGCGGCCACTTCATTTGGTGGGAAAGCACTTAGGGAGCGGAACGGACGGCCGAAATCCCCGTCCCGATTACAACAAGGTCGGACTATTAGAAAAATGAAATTGCAGTGAGTATGCTGATTATGATTCCCATTGTTGTATTTATGACTGTT
>BOPN01004583.1:60000-65000 GCA_017312705.2 Penaeus japonicus
GCAATGGATGAGCGGCAAGGAGGCTCCTCGCCGAACCCAAGCTGGTGGGATGCGAGGAGGCTCATGATAATAATGATGATAATTTCAGAGTTCATTTCGTAAAGTAATAGTAACGAGAATTAATTACCGACGGGGCGAGAGAAGGCAGGGCGGAGGGGCTGCAGGTGCGGCCCAGGGATAAGTGTGTGTGCGTGTGCGCGTGCGTGTGTGTGTATGTGTGTGTGTGTGTTTGTGCGTGTGTATGTGTGTGTGTTTGTGCGTGTGTTTGTGTGTGTGTATGTGTGTGTGTGTGTGTGTGCAAGCGGTGGCAGAAGGAAGAGCGAGAGCTGGAGAAGCACTGCAGGGAGGGAGAGCGCCAGGGTAAAGGGGGATCTCTGGGCCCTATAGCGAGGGATGAGAGGGAGGAAGGGAGGGAGGGAGAAAGAGAGAGAGAGAGAGAGAGAAATAAGGAATGAGTGAGGGGCAGAGAGAAAAAGGGAGGGAGAGGGAAAGAGAGACCGAAAGAGGGAGAGAGTGAGATAGCGTGGGTGAGGGAGGACCAGAGAGAGAGAGACGTTGAACACCGCTGGCTTGGGAAGCAGAGCAGATGCAAGGTGCGAAGATTATTAATAAAAGGTAAATGGACTTCTTCGTGCAGTGTGTGGTTCTGAAATGCAATATTGAGAGCAATGCGTTGAGAGAAGAGAGTGTATAATGGTCTTTTAGCGCGAGGCCAAACAACCCCTTCTGCAATGGTTTCGAGGCTTGGTAGAACCGACTCTCTTATTTTTCTTCCATTAAAAAAGAAAAAAAAAAGAAAAAAACACACGATCTATAAATATTATTCAGTGTGCATTAAAGCCCTCGCGGAGAAATCCGGTGCAGTATTATCGGGAAAAATCCTGTTAATTAAAAAACAACATTCCAATGCTTACCTTTAATCTGATTTTAAACACGGGTCATCCACTTGAATGCCATATAATTAAATTCAACATGTAGATACAGCGCGTCCCCTGTTTTTGATGAGGCCGCAGACTGCATTCGCTTCGCCCTCGTATTTCACTGCGATGGACAACAATAAACATTCGCAGCCGAGTAAAATTGGACGGCGGAAAAGAGCCGCTTTTAATTATCTGTGATGAAGTCCTATCACATGCTAAGTCACGGCAAATTGGTCCGGCCGTAACGAGACAGACAGGAGGACGCGGACACGAATCGCCTCGTTTTGCGTTACGTCGCGCGTATTTGCGTGAACGACCACTTCGCTACGCTATACGACCCCTTTCGGCTGTCCTTATCTGTTGGGTAAAACCTAGGTCACTATCTGCACCTCTTGTGATTATTATTATTATCATTATTATTGTTATTTTCAATATATTTTTTTGATGTTGGGAGGACAGGTAGCTTTGTGTAAAAAAGAGTGACGATGCTTTGTCTTTTATATTTCTTTAACTATAGATTAAATCTTCTTACTCGAATCCAGAGTAAAAGTATAGAACTCCTTTCTTCTGAGCTTCAGGAGAGAAAATTACCAGTGTTCCTAACTGCGACATCTTTTTCACGTGATTGAATCTTCCCCCGCCGTGAATTGCGCTCCACACCTGCCATCCCCCTTTCACCGGCAGCGCGCGACGGGAGGCATAATATAATTAAGTATAATGCCCTTTAGATATACTACAGGTTTTCTTTTTTTTTTCTTCTTCTTCTTTTTTTTCACTTCGAGGGCAACCGCTTCACATCTCGTCCTCGGCTTCTTCAATGAACTTTGTATTGGATGTTCAACCTTGTAAGTTTTCAACTCGAAAGGAGAGCGTTTGTTACCGAACTTTCCAATGGCGACATGTTTTACCTCGATTTACTTCAACAGTTGTCATGCTCCTGCTGTTTCGCCGAACAGAACGGTCGACCCCCCCCCCTCGGCCTCCGACCTGCAGCACTTTAATGTGCCCCCGAATTCCTACGCGGCGCCCTTCGCAAATTGCTGATAGTCGTCACCCTCATCCCTGATAGCTCTCTCCCTTGCCCCTGAAGGCTTTCCGTAGGCCCTGGCGGCTCTCTCTTGTTCCAGATGGCTCTCCCTTGTCACAGATGGCTCTCCCACCCCCAGATGGTTCTCCTTTGCCCCTGATGGCTTCCCGCCGCCGACGCCGCTTGCTCGAGACGGAGCGGCAGATACGAAAAGCAGGCAAGCACCTGGTGGCCGACCACGGAGTCAGACCAACGACTGTTTTCTTACATTCTTTCTTTAAGGGCTTGGGGAGCCTACCCTGTCGGAGATGGCTCGTCTGTCTTCAAATATCAAAAGTTTCTACCGGGTTTCGCACGACAGTTTCATATTTGTGTGCATGCTTTTGCAGGTATTGATGTGTGGGTGTTTAATATATATGTATGTGTGTATATGTGTGTGTGTGTGTGTGTGTATGTGTGTGTGTGTCTGAGGGCTTGTGTATGTAAGAAAACGTGTGTGTGTGTTTATGATCCATATTTCAGTGGCTAAAAGTAGAGTAGACACTCTCCTACTCTTCATAAACTGTAAATAATCTGCATTATGAATATCCTCATGAATGATGTTTACAGCCTCATAATGAGGCACCGGGCGCCCCCCCCCCCCTACCCCACCCCGCCAGCAGAGAGGGGGTGACACAAGCCGTCAGTCTCTTATGGAGAGGATAATATACATATAAATCATCTATTTACCTCCTCCTCTTCCTTCCCCCATCTACCTCCTCTCCCTCCTCTCCCTCCCACCTCTCTCCCTTCCTCCCTACCCTCCCTCCTCTTATTCCTTTCTCTCCTTCCTTTCCCTGCCCCCCTCCTGTCCTTCCCCTACCTCCTATTCCCCACTTCCCTCCCTCCCTCCTCCTCTCTCTTTCTTTTTTTTCGCTCGTGGATATAGTAGGAGCCGGTAAGATGTCTCAGGGCAAGGGAGAGCTCAGGAAAACTATACGAATCAAACTCATTTTATAGTTCTTTCTCTCTCACTCTCTCTCTCTTTCTCTTTTTTACCTCTCTCTCTCTCTCTCTTTGTCTGTCTTTCTTTCTTTCATTCTCTCTCTCTCTCTCTCTCTCTCTCTCTCTTTCTCTCTCTCTCTCTTTACAGAAGGTATATTTTTTATATAAACAGGAGATGAAACGTAACCTAAAAAACGAATAGCGAAAGCCAGCAGCGCTTACCATTGCAGAATGTGGCTTCGGCATAGAGAGAGGCGACCTAAGAATGAGCTCTTAGTAAGATAAGCGGCGCTGAGATACGACCAAGCCAGCTACAGTATTGGAAGCACTAAAGCATATTGTTGCTTGGCTTATACATCGAGCAACAGGCGAATATTCCCAACTCGTGGCTGTTGTTGGAATATTGATATTTCACACTAAGTTCGCCTGTGCTGACGATCAGAATAAGACCCAAAGTTCCGTATTTCAGATTGTTCTCAGATTTACATTGTGGCTGATATGCACAGCGCAGTTTGCAGGCACTTTGAATGTGCTTTCACAAGTGTCTTGGTGATTCCAGAAGATTTAACAAAGTTGGACTTTTATATTTTTGACAACCACTGTTTTTTCTTCTTCTTCTCTTACCTTTCTTTCGTTCGTTCTCTCTTTCTTTCTTATTTAACAGTAATTTGTAAACACCTTGAATAAAACCTTGAATAATATCCTCTTACAACCCAACATTTAGCAATACTGAACAAAATGACACAGTTAACATCCGTATCCCTGAATTTTAGCATATGAATTCATATAATACTAATGGCAGTCATAACACAATAGATAATTATATAATGGAAATAATTGGGACAAACTAATTGCGCAGACACGGTTCATAATGCCAGAGCATATATTTTATATTCAATATAATGGCAATCTGTATTTATCAGGCTACCCTTTGAATTGAAGTTCACAAAGGGTATTAACATAAAGGATAAAAAAGTAAACCCGTGAAATAAACAGCAACACATATGCAACACACGCAAAGAGTACATCGTTACGAACACTAACGATATATATATATACCCATTTCATGACATGTAACGCGGAGGGAAAAAAAAAAAAAAAAAAAAAAAGCAGTCGGCACACGATTCCCTCGGCAGGTCATGCCATACACAAAAAGAATCTCAAAGCCTCAGGTGTGGATCACGAATCCAGCGGACAATTAGGACTTAGACGGTCACACATTACGAGGAATGAAAGGACACACTCGCACGCAGATGCACCTTTGCTGTATGTCTTCCAGTTACTTTTATTTTCGTTCTTATTTTTATTCGCATTCGTATTCTTATATTCTTGATCATTATCATCGATGATTTCCATTTCCATTCTTACTATTCTTATCATCGTCTCGTATTCCAGTTGTTGTTGTTTTTTTCTCTCATTCGTACTGCTTATCTCTTTTATTTTAGAATGAGAGTAACGTTCATGCGACTATTTTTCAGCAAATGAGTAAAAATATAAGTGATTTGTGTGTGTGTGTGTGTGTGTGTGTGTGTGTGTCTGTGTGTGTGTGTGCATGAATGTGTGCATGTGAGCGTTTTCAAAGCCATTCTTCAGCAGTCTATCCCTATCAGTCTTCTTTTTGAGGCGGCCTTCTCCATCCCCGTTTATACTGCAATATGCAAATGATATCACCCACGCGGAACACAAGATCTGGAGCTCTGGAGGGAAAGATGAAAATGAAAATGCAAAACTTCACGAAAAAGTGTGGAGAAATGGCAAATAAGAACGTAATGACAACAACATCAGCTGATAACAGCTTTCCAATTATCAGCTGAATCAACAAAATCATAAGAACGTGTGAAAGTGTCAGATCCGTATCGATTTTCTTTTGTTTTAGAGCAGATCCTTTTGAATGGAGGTTCAAATCATGTAAAAGGTCCTTTCTTCAGGATTAAGAATTCACTGGCCTCATTATGTAGGTTTAACTCCGTGTTCCCCAAGCATTAAATTAGGATTTGATATGATTCATACTCACTTACGACCAGTAATCAGCTGATGTGTTTGATTTAAAAACTTTTTTGATAAGATCA
>BOPN01004583.1:70000-72500 GCA_017312705.2 Penaeus japonicus
TCCTCCTCTTCCTCCTCTTCCTCCTCCTCCTCCTCCTCCTCCTCCTCCTCCTCCTCCTCCTCCTCCTCCTCCTCCTCCTCCTCCTCTCCTCCTCCTCCTCCTCTTCCTCCTCCCGCGTGTCCCCGCCGCCGATGAGCGAGGCGCCCCTCAAGTCTATGAGGAATAAATCTCATGGAAACGATAACAGGGTCGTGCGTGCAAGTAGCGAGGGGGATCAGGTGGCATCGGGCTGGCAGATGGGTGTTAAACTGCCATATCCATTATGGAAAATACGCGATATTATGCAAGGGGATATGAGGCGGGATGGAGAGACTACCGCCGCTGTTGTTGTCACAGGTAGAGGGAAATGCATCCGCGCTTGGCCAGATTTATTCAGATTTGTTTTCTTTTCGGGTGATTGGGCTGAGCCTACGCACCACCTGTCATTTCATTTGATTCTTTTTCATATTTATACTAAAATTGACACTCGTTATCCTGTACTTGAGTCATGGAATACTCGTATGAATCCAAGAGCCGAATTTCAATATTGAGGAATAACCAGTCGCTATCGTGCATTTTAATGGACACATTCGGCTAAGCGGGAAAGATAGCAGTCCTTCTCCCAAAGGAAACACTTCGTTTTATAGGCGCCAAAAGCCTCGTTTAGCCTTCCTGCCTGCAAGCAAATTCCTCCAGAGAAAGCATTGACCTTCGTTTGCTTCCGCCGCGAGCGCAGAGCAATTAAAGCTAACGGGAGCGGACAAGGCAAAAGCAGAAAGAGTGTGGGGGGGGGGAGTAGAAGGCGGCGGGAGGGGAAACAGTAGAAGCAGAAACAAAAGAGTGGAAAGAGACTTGGAGAGAAGCAAAAGAAACCGGTACATGACAGAAGCGGACGAATATCAGCATGCATATACCTGCTTTTATTTGGTAAAAGCAGACAAAGCTGGGTAAAACAGACATCAAGCAGAGAAGAGCTGAGCAGACACAGACGCAGCCTTGAGCCGCGCGAGCGCCGGCGGAGAGCGGCCCCGCGAGGCCTAAAGGGGCGCCGCGACGCGATTCCCTCGAGGCAGGTGCGCTCTGCCCGAAGGGTGAAGCGACGGCCTCGCGGACCCCGAGGGAGCGAGGGCGCCGGGGAGGGTCGGAAGGGGGACGGAGGGGGGGGGGGCTGCAGGACTACGCCAAGGAGACAGGGGGCGGGGGGTGGGGGTGGATGATAGGGCCAGGGACACAGGGGCTCTCCAGGAACGGTAAACGACGTTCCTAATAAAAATGTTAATGCGGATAAGAGTAATGTTAATGATAAGGATAAAAAGTGTTGAAACAATACTGATGATAATAATAATAATTGTAATGGAAATAACGGTAATTGTAATGATACTACTAATAAAGACAATATTGATAATGATGATGATAATGATGATGATGATTATAACAATAACAACTGCAACAAAAACAGCAACAATGGTGATAGTAATGAAGCAATGATGTCAAATATATTGTTAACCAAATTACAATAGTAGCAATAGTAAAAAGGATAGTAATCTTAATAAGAGATAACGATAATAACTATGATAACAAAATGATAACAATGAGAACCAAAAAGGATAAAGTATATGATAATAAAGATCATAATGATTATGATAATGATTAATAACAAAGGAAGAAAGGAAGGAGACAAAGGAGAAAAGAAAAGGAAAGAAAGAGGAAAAAGAAAGGAAGGAAGGACGTCATGGGGGGAAGGGCGCCATGGGAGAGAAAGACGCCATGGGGGAAGTACGCCATGGGAGAGAGAGACGCCATGGGATAAGTACGCCATGGGAGAGAGAGACGCCATGGGGGAAGGACGCCATGGGAGAGAGAGACGCCATGGGGGAAGGACGCCATGGGAGAGAAAGACGCCATGGGGGAAGGACGCCATGGGAGAGAGAGACGCCATGGGATAAGGACGCCATGGGAGAGAGAGACGCCATGGGGGAAGGACGCCATGGGAGAGAAAGACGCCATGGGGGAAGGACGCCATGGGATAAGGACGCCATGGGAGAGAGAGACGCCATGGGGGAAGGACGCCATGGGAGAGAAAGACGCCATGGGGGAAGGACGCCATGGGAGAGAAAGACGCCATGGGAGAGAGAGACGCCATGGGGGAAGGACGCCATGGGAGAGAGAGACGCCATGGGGGAAGGACGCCATGGGAGAGAAAGACGCCATGGGATAAGGACGCCATGGGAGAGAAAGACGCCATGGGATAAGGACGCCATGGGAGAGAAAGACGCCATGGGGGAAGGACGCCATGGGAGAGAGAGACGCCATGGGGGAAGGACGCCATGGGAGAGAGAGACGCCATGGGGGAAGGACGCCATGGGAGAGAGAGACGCCATGGGGGAAGGACGCCATGGGAGAGAAAGACGCCATGGGGGAAGGACGCCATGGAAGAGAGAGACGCCATGGGGGGGCGAAGGACGCCGTGGTAGAAAGCAAAGAATATCCTGGCGGCAAAGCGAAGCATTTAGGGTCCAAT
>BOPN01004584.1:27500-37500 GCA_017312705.2 Penaeus japonicus
CCACTGCTTTTTCAAGTACCTTAGATAATACTGGAAGTATTGTGATAGGGCGGTAATTATTCATGTCGTCTATATCCCCAGACTTGAAAATTGGTGTTACAATTCCGTGTTTCCAAAGCGACGGGAAAATACCAGTTACCAGTGAGGTGTTAATGATGATCGTTATATAAAATGCGATTACCGGTAGACTATCCTTAATAAAGCGCAAAGCAATACCGTCTGCTCCCACCGCATTTGTTTCGCGAAGTTGTTTTATTATTAGGATGATAGTTTCTACGTCTACTGGTTGCGGTCTGAAATCATGTTATGGGCCTTGCCTGATCTGTGTTTTGATGTAATATGGTGCCATTTGTTTGTTCATAAGTAAGTTTTCCAATTTGTACAAAGAAGTTATTGAAATGGTCGGTGTTATGTGTAGAATTTGTGTAATTATCTGTGTATTGTTTGTTAGGCACTAATGTTTTAACAATTTTCCAAGTTTTATTAGAGTTGTTTTTATTTTCTGCGAATTTATTTCTGAAATAATTAGTCTTTGCCAATTGAATTGATGACTTAACATTTTTCTTTTTTGCTTTATAAATTGCCTGAAGGGCGGGCTCAAGTCTGTTTCTTTTGAGCGCTTGTTGGGAATTATTTCTTTCGGCAATAGCTCTCTTGATGTCGTCATTCATCCATGGAGCAGGGGGACGTCTGACGATTCTTGTCACATAGGGAGCAGAGGCATCTATGCTGCTTTTTATCACTTCCGTAAGGATGGTTACCTGGGTATCTACATTGTCTGTTGATAAAATATCTAATAGAGTTGGTTCTTTAGATATGATTATCTCGCATAATGAATGAGGGTCATAGTGATTGAAGTCACGAAAAGTTTTTGTAACCGGTGGTCGCTTTGGTTTCTTTATATTCAACGTCATCGTAATAAGTTCATGACATGACATGGAATGACGTCTGTATGGAGTATGGTATCTAATCTATTCGTTATTATTACATCTAATAAAGACGAGTTGTTTTCTGTGATCCTTGTGGGTTTATTGATCACTTGTTCTAGTTTATTTTTCTTGATTAACTTTGCTAACTTAGCATGTGGTTTATTTAAATCATCATTTAAGTCACCTAAGATAAAAAGTGATTTCTTTTTTAAGGACATTTCTCTAAAAACCTTTTCAAGATATTCAAAAGATTCAGATTTTGCATGGGGATGCCTATAGACGGCGCCAATAATGAAGGAAGGAAGCATGTTGCTTTGGCAGTATTATTAACTGTTGTAGTTGATATCACATTTGACTTAAGGGTATCCCTTACAAATATGCATACTCCACCTCCTCGCCCTGCATCACATCGATAAACTTGATAATTTGGAATGTTGATAAAGTTACTTATCATTTCCTGGTGGAGCCATGTTTCACTAACACAGAGTATGTCTACATTTCTTTCCTTTACTAACAATACAATTTCTTCAAGGTGACCGAGAAGAGATTGTGCGATGATAATGTTCTATTTTTAAGATGTTCTGAGACCTAATCACTGGCCGCGCTGACGGTTTTGCGCGGTCAAACGTCTGCTCGGTTTTGTACTTGTTTCTGTTTAAAGAAAGAAAACCTTTACGTTATCAGGGAACACATCGGATTCTATAAAAAGTTCTGAATTTATCTCTTTGCCTCTTATTGTAACAGTGAAGCTTGAATAATATTCATGTGTCATCTTAGTTTTGAAGGCTTTAACATTTGATATGCTGTCAAAATTACTAACAAGGAAGTCTTCAATATCTTCTTCGTTTGTATCCGGATGACAGCTAGTGATATATAAATATACTACCTTGGGACGGTCGGCACCTTGTAGGGGTTTTGCTGTATTGCGTTCCTCCTTGTTTTCTTTTTGTTTTCTCGAGGTAACGGTGACGAAACCTTCCTCGTCTTGCTGATGGGTTTGATGTGTCTCCGCTCGTTAGTTATTGATGACGAGCGGTGGTGATTGTGTAGTAGGAGAGGTGGTAGAGGGGGCAGGGACTCCAGGCACGTGGTGATGTGTTGCCTCTTCCCATTTGCGGTTGGGTGGAAGAGGTTTTTGATTATTCTTCCTTTTAGTGTTTCTAACGAAGCTTCTTCTTGGTGTTACTTGTGTAGAAGCTTCGCTCCTCACACTAGTTGTTGATGTCTCGGCGTTCCTCGGCAAACGCTTGCGTGGCGCCGGGCGGGGGGCGGCTGACCTGTCAGCAAGGTCGCGAGTCTGCTTGCTCGATGTGGGTACGGATGGAGGGGACGGGGTGTCAGGGGAGGGTGGAGGTGGTGAGGAGAACAGGAGAGGCATTGGTTGCGGATCTGCCATGGAAGGTGGGGGAGGAGGGGGATGGAGTGTCAGGAGAGGGTGGTGGTGGTGAGGGAGAGCTAGAAGATGCATTGGTTATGGATACTGCCAAGGAGGTGTAAGGGGGAGGGTGGTTTTGAGTGTGCTTATTTTGTGGCATGGAGGTAGAGGACATTTTGGTAGGGGAGGTGATGTAAATGGGAGAAGGTTCGTATGTGGACTGGTCATGGGTGGGGGGTTGGGAGATCGGATGTTGAGTGGTGGGAGGGGATTGAGGTTGTTGTGACGGATGCCTCCTCTCCGCATTCTCGTCCTGGGAGGCACACCTTGCTTAATCACACTGTTTAGGTGGTGTTGTTCGGAGAACATTCCGATCAGCAAGTCTATTTTATTTTCAATAAGATTTTGATTGCTGAAGAAGGGTTCAGGTTGGGTTTGTGTATCTTGGTGTTTCTTATGAAGGAATAGTTTTACAAATGGTGTAGAAATACCTGTTTTCTTTGGTGGGGACCAATCAGTGACGGGAGTGTCTGTCGTTGTTGTAACAAACACTATATTATTGTTATTCAGGCACTGGTCGATCATGGTATGCACTATGAAATTCGTCATCCGGAAGAACAATGTCTCTGGTTGTGTTTCTCGTTTTCTAGAGTTTGATATGTTTAAAACAATACTGTGAGCGTTATCGATCTCATCAGGGCTGTACAATTTCCTAATCTGATCACACAGGACCATCCGTGCCCATGCTTTTTTCGTTGCAATGAAGCACAGGATGGTGTTCAGCACTATTGTGATATTGCCTATCTGATAAATGGCTTTTCTGTTTGTGTTCATTTCACTGTCGTCACTGTTTTCACTGGAGGGGTTGCTGTGGTTGCTAGGGCTGCTATAACACCCTTTGCCCTGGGCGGGGGGGCAACCTTTACCCTGGTTGCCGTTGGGGTGCCCATCACCGTGGGCGGGGGGGCAGCTTTGACCCGCGCTGCCAAGGGGCCCGTTTCCTCGGACAGAGGTCCCATTACCCTGGGAAGGGGGCACGATACCCTGGGCCAAGGGTCCCCTTTCACTCTGGGGGTTAGAGCTCGAGCTAGCTGCTCGAGGAAGCACCGGGGAAGCTCCCTGGCTGGCCCCCGTTGACCCGGGGAGGGTGGTCAGATTTCCCTCTGAGAGAGAAAGAGAGAGAGAGTGATAATGTATAAATGTAAATGCGGTTAGGATAATCCATATATACATATATATACATATAATACGTATATATACACATATATACGATTATTTTTTCCTCAATCTCTTGAACCTTTTCTGTATTTCTTCGTCTTTCCTCCCTCTCTCTATGTGTCTCTTTCCCTTTATTCACTTTTCTCCTTCTGTTCTTCATCATTGAATGCATCAAATTCCCTTTTCCCAAGACTATTTTTCCGCCGTCTTCACAAATCATTTATTGCATTTTCATTCTCCGATTCTCTTTCCTTTTTCGCTTTCAAGTCTTTTTTTTTCTTTTTTTTTTCTTCTTTTGCTCAGCATTACGAATTCAAGACACATCCTTGGAACCAGCGTTGTATGTCTTTATTTCAGGCCATGCATTCGTTCTTTTCTTTTTCTTCTTTATTTGACTCGAGTATTGCAATCCAAAAAGGGTTTTCTCAAAGCCTGAGCGAGAAGCATTTCTCAGGAGGAAAAGTTTTTGTTATTCTGTGTAGTTTACTTCTATTCTGACTCTTTCATCTTTTATATATTCTTGCAAGATGCAGTAACTGAGAGAGAAAGAGAGAGAGAGAAGGAGATAGACATTTGAATTGATAAATTGATTACGCTCAGATGGTGGCAATCAATAATACATACATACAGTAGCTACATAAAACAGTGTCACGCAGGACACTCTGGTATCAATATTAGCAGTACCATAGTAATAGTAAAACAAAAACAATAATAACAATAATAATAATAATGATAATAACAATAATAATAATAACAATAATGTCAATAATAAATAAAGTTACTGATAAAAAGACAACGAATAATTAGTCAAATAAACAAGTGAGTATGAAATGATATATGAACACATAACTATACATTTAACATCTACCAAAATTTGGAAACTTTGTGAGAAGCAAGTCCAAATTATCATCCTGTAAGAGATATTTACAAACAGAAATTAAATCTTGTCCTGAGGTAGCAGGTCTCTTCCTACAGGGCAGGCGAGGCTATAGTGTTGGAGAGTACTGGCGTTGGCGAGCTGACACAATCTGCAGGTAGAGTAGAGAGGCAGATCCTGAGCCTGGGAGACCTGCCACTCTGGTCGGTAGCCCAACCTGAGCATAGCATTCACTACATTATGTCTGCGGACCATTAGACCATGGCGACGATATTTGTGTGGCCCATCGATGAAGTTGTCATAGTGCTGTATGGATACACTCTGTGCACGCTCAGCATCCCTACGAGCCACTGTGTGGGCATGTATGGCAGAAAACAGGATAGTTTTGTAACTACGTAAGGAGGATGGGGCACGAATCACAGGTAATTCAAAAGCACAGGCATCCTTGGCTACATTGTCCACAGTATCATTTCCAGTAAGGCCCACATGAGATGGCACCCACAAAAAGGACACAACCAGTGCATTATCATGGGCATAGAGAGAGAGCGAGAGATAGATAGACAGATAGAGATAGAGAGAGAGATAGAGAAAGAGAGAGAGAGTGAGAGAGAGAGAGACTTTTTTAAGATAGCAAGAAAATGCGCATACAGCAATTACATTTGTTGTCTTTTGCCTTATATCACCAGTTTCAACTTTTATGTTTTATTCACGTGTAATTTATTTTATTTCTCTCCCTCTCTCTATTTTCTTTCCAATGGCGGTTAGTCTCTTTGCATCCTCTTTTACGGAGGATCGAACGAGTTTGAAGTAAAAAGGGAGGGAAGGAAGGAGAGAGAGAGGGGGGGAGGGAGAGGGAATGGTAACCACGTTGCTATATCATATGGTTCTCCTATAGCAACAATTATAGACAAAATCACACTCAGTTAACCTTAAGCCAATACATAAACTATCAAACAAACAGCCACACTACGAAGCTGATCCCTTCCGGCTACGCACGCCAATGACACCTGCACCCCACAAGACCTCACTGTCGCTCCAGCACCTGCAGATAAGCGATCCAATCAGCTTCGGGTATTCTTCCCTTGACCACCAGGAAAACGCCCGAACGTCACTAGAACCCAAGCCAAGTCGGCGTGTGCACATGCACGCCCTGGGTTATTTTTGGGCTTTCCGCATGGGTCATGCATCCTCGACGCAGCTGACCTCTGACCAGCCGTCCCCAAAAACGTCAGAACATCCCGTGACATCACAGCACTCCCTTCGTCACGTGCTGCTCCTGGCTACGACTGCGCGATCTTAACTGCTGCTCATCTCGTTCGCTTCCGTCTTTAATAAATAGAGAAACGCATTTGACTTTTGCTGAAGTCCTATTTGCGATATCCCTCCCACACACACACAAAGAGAGAGAGAGAGAGAGAGAGAGAGAGAGAGAGAGAGAGAGAGAGAGAGAGAGAAGAAGAAGAAGAAAAGAGAAAGAAAGAGAAATAGAGAAAATGAGAGAGAGAGAGCATTAGAGAGTTTTAGTACCTACAGACGAATACGTAAGTGAAGTTTGTAAGGGACGGATAAGACAGAAAGGGAGAGGCGAGAGGAAGAGAGGGAAGCAGCAGGAAGGAGGAAAGCAACCGAGGCAACAACAACAAAAAAAAAAGGGAGGGAGAACCCGCGTCTGGATCCAAAAGAGGTTTCAAGGCTTTTTCAATAAGTCTTTTACCTGGCACCATACGCTTTTAAATCTATTAAATCGATATATATTTTTTCTTTTATCTCCTTTCTATCTTTTTATCTAGTTATTTCATTATAATCACTGAACCTTCAAGCCACGTTGTCGAACCAAGGGAGGAACACATCACCTTTACATATGCTATTGGCACAGTGGACGGCTCTCAACTGTCCCTCGTCAGTATCACTCTGACTGAGGGAGGAAGCATGAAGGTGCGGTTGATGGAAACGGCTTGTCACTCATTCCAGGTAAGGAACTGTACGAATGGAGGCTGCAAATCGGTGATTTTGAACTCCACTGTTAACCCCGAGTTTAAATTTCAATGAGATTTCAAGTTTAAGCCTACAGGAAAGGTCATGAGGATGACTTTCATATATAATTAATCAAGAGATATGTAGACAAACAAGGAAAAAGCCTGAGAGGAAAACAAAACATTTAATCTGTATCAGAAAAAAACCACGTAAAATTCATTCTAAAATAAGAAATAATTGTTTTTAAAAAGTTCTATATCTTGTACAAGATTTCATAATTTAAGTGAAAAAAACGTTTCCAAGCTTTACACAAAACTTAATGGGCAACTTAAAATCATCATCACAGTATCAATGACATTGCATTCGTTCCCCAACCAAAACACTAACGACAAAAGAAAGCATTTTTTTTTTTTTTACGAAAGGTAACGCGTCTAAAACAATGGGCTTAATTTGCCACTATTGGCCCTGGGTTGGGTAGGAAACTTGCAAGATCGTTTGCATCGCACGGCTCATTGTCAGTCGTAAATCCGTTGCCAATCGTAGTCTCATTGCATTTTCTTGTGCTCTACAAATGTTTTTTCTTGGAAGATTACGTTGGCTTCAATCTGATAATCGAGACATTTTGAGTAAGAAGTTCTAGTATGAAGTACTTTTCTATTCTGGCAATTTATTTATCTGGTCTATTTTTTATGTGTATCCAAAGGCCGTCTTACTCTGTCTACCCTTAGCCATAGATGGATGCAAGTATGTAAATCCTTTGGTACATACTGCTTGCCTTCCTATTGGTAACCTTGGAACTAAGTTGTCATATGATTTTCTAATTTGGAAGGCTAGTTCATGGAGTTGTGTATAGAGTAAAGGTGTTAGTTCTTTTTCATTACTGATAGTGGATTGCATCGTTCTAGGACAACAATCGAAAGCGCATCAAACCAATATTGCTTGCTACCCGTCTTCGCTATTTTTGAAATTATGATATGATCTTTCTGTGTAAGTATATTGTTGATCAGAATCGATGGAAAATACTATAGTAGCTACTTCCCGAAACAGTGCAGCGAGCATGGAGAGACGAGTTTTATAGCTCAGTCAGTGCCTGTCCACCTATATATTGATGGATAAGGGTATACATTGTTATATGGAGTTGCTAATAACAATGTAAACAGTTTCAAAACGTCATGATGAAATGGTGAAGAGCAGAACTTCTGATTTTGTATGGCGGCAATTTTTCTTTGCTGGCACTTTTGGCATTTTCTAGGCCAAGATCTTGCAAGTTTGTCCACATTGCCAAAGTTTTATGGAGTTTTACATCCAGGATGAGATTTATTGTGGAATGCCTAAAAAATGAATACAGAAAAATCTTCACAGGAATCCTATAGTATAAACTGTCTAGCAATTGCGTATCTCGAATGGGAAAGGGATGAAGACTATCCGCTTTATCTTTTCATTGCTGATATTAGAGATACACAGAGACCGCATTGAAAGCCCTAGAGAGTCTGTCTGTTACTGCATTTTCTATTCCACAGATATAGGTGATATCGGCAACGTATTATATCACCAGTGACATATATCTTTGTTGATTGTTGTATTAATTTCTTGAAGGCCAAGACTATGGTTTGTGGGCCATAGAAAGTGTCAGCGGCTTTCCTCTAGTTTGACTTCAGGTGTCGTAAGGTATTCTAACATCGTAGTAAAAAAAACATTTAGGACGGGATGACTATCTACCATCTGATACAAAGCAATTCTAACAACACTGCTAGTGTTATTTGTCTCTAGGTGGTGTTGGATGCAATAGAGAGGTAATATTTTCCAGTCTTCCTAATGTACAAGATGGCTTTATTTTATTAAATCCTTGTTGTTTACTTTTTGGAATAAGGAGGAAAGGGGGTCGCTATGTGGATGTAGTTACTGCTTGTTCTTACGTTATTGCTCTGATACCTGTGTAAGCTAAAGTTAGTTTGTTATATCTCTTTCTCAATAACCTGAATCATGAACAAGTCTGCAAAATTTGAACTGCTATTTTCTGCTTCAATAACAATAACAGTTTGTAAACTTCAAGCTAAGTTCACCCGCACGTTTGGCAAGTAGAATAGTGAGTGTGAAACCAGTAAAGACTAACAAGTGAATAGAGGTTGGTTTAATATGAGTAGCAACTTAAAAAAATTGATTACTGCAACCCGCACAGATGAACAGAAATGACAACTTTCTTGTGGAGTGTGAGCCGTTTCCATCAGCCAGACCATGTGCAGTCGTATCTGAACCTCATCCGCAAGTCAGTGCATCTTACAAACCTCGCAGTCAGCATAGTCTCCTGAGATCTGGAAGGGGTGGGTGATACACGACATGAAATCAATGACCATTACTCATTGCATTACACAAACTTCACACGCCTGTATATATTATGGTTGTTGCATAACATCGAAACGCGTAAATTGCATTTCGTCTGGTGAAGTTATCACTTTAATACCCTTTATACACGATGAGCTTTGGTTGTTGCTGCACATGCCATTCGATGTCAAAACAAATGATTCGTTACTTGAATTGAACATGAAGTTAGAACTGAAATCCTAAAAGCCTGACTATTCATAAGAGAGAGAGAGAGAGAGAGAGAGAGAGAAAGAAAGAAAGAAAGAAAGAAAGAAAGAAAGAAAGAAAGAAAGAAAGAAAGAAAGAAAGAAAGAAAGAGAGAGAGAGAGAGAGAGCGAAAGAGATAGAGAGAGAAGGATACGAAACAACACAAAATATAACCCTTTCTGTGACAGGATGTGCCATGGGTATTTTACACCACCAATAACCATGAATTTAACACGGCGCGAAATCCACCTGTGGTAACAGTTAAGTGAGTGAAGAAATTCGGACATACGCAGATTGCAGATATTAATCTCTGGAATGACAGAGAAAAAAGGTGATTTATGGCGCCCATGAAGCAGCTACACTTGTACCAGCAGCGTTTTTTCTCATATCATCAATTTCAACTTTACTCTTTCATGTTTTATTTGCATTTGGTTGATTTCAGTGTTCTTTTCACTCTTAGTAATTTTGCCGATAGTGGTTAGTCTCTTTGTACTAGTTTTGCGGACGAGAGAGGAGGAGGGAGTGGGAGAGGGAGAGGGAAAGGTAAAGGGAAAAGGAAAGGGAAAGGGTGAGGGAGAGAGGGAGGTAGAGAGAGAGAGAGTGTGTGTGTGTGTGTGAGTGAGTGAGTGAGGGGGGGGGGGGCGATTGCGATTGCTATAGACAGACTGATAGATAGGTAGATTTACTTGAGAGGGTGTGAATGAAAGAAATCGGAACCAAGAGTTATGAAACCTGTCGGTCGAATATTCGAGTGAAAAAGATATAGAGAAAGAGAAATGTTATACGAGATGAAGAAAACGAAAGAGATAGGTGAGAGAGGGAGAGGGACGCAGGAGGAGAGAGATAAAAAAAAAAAAAAAAAGTTAAAAAGAGAAAGAATCCGATTTAGATATGTTGCTCAAAAAGGGTTTCATTCTGTACCAAGAAGGATTCAAGTTGGTTTCACCATATGCACACACACACACACACACACACACACACACACACACACACAAACACACACACACACTTAACATAACATAACATAAACTACGTAACATCGAGCCTGTAGCAAACCGC
>BOPN01004584.1:55000-57500 GCA_017312705.2 Penaeus japonicus
CATGAGCATAAGCGATACCATAAATTGCAACAAATGCAGGACTTCGCTATTATAGTTGCATGGATGGAGGAAGAGGAGAAAGAAGAATAGGCCTACGAATAAAGAATACAAATGCATTTGTTTCCTTTCATTACCAGTCTCTCTTTCGCGTTCAACTTTTTTTTTTTCTTTTTTTTTTTTTTTTTTGGGGGGGGGGGGTCCATTTCTCATTCTCCTTTCTTTGTTATTTAATTCTACTCTCACTTTTATGATGTTTTCCCCTCTTCTTCTATCTTCGTCTCTATCTGTTTTTTTCCCGTTTATTCATTTTTTTTCTACTTTCCGTCCGTCCTTTTACACTTTTGTATGAATATTTCTTATTTCTTTAACACACACACACACACACACACACACGCACACGCATACACATATACACACACATCATCATCACCAGCCTGCATCATTCTACTGCAGGATGCAAATCTCTCTCATATGTCCATGCCATTGCGGTCGTGCGGCATTTGCCTTCATCGTGCCATCTCATCAATATGTCTGCCTTTGGTCGCAATATCTTTGCTATTATCCAGAACGTTACTTTTTTCTTACTATAGTCCGGTCCCCTACATATATGTCTAATCCATTGCTTCATCTTTTTAGAGCTCTTAAGTCTTTCTTGCACTTTCGGCTGTTCCCTTATCCATACTGCATTATTCTTGTTCCTTAAGTTTTATCCATGTATGAATCCCTAGAAATTTTCTCTTTATTTAGTTGTATTCCATGTTTTTTTTTTACCTTTATATCATGATGGGGAGGGCGCATATTTCGAAGACTTCCCTTTAGACAAATTGGTCAGGATTTTTATTTTTTTTATGAGTTGTCCAAGATATACATAATTGTTCATGACCTCTAAGCTCTTCGCCCTGTGCTTGTTTTTGTTTAAATTGGATTCGAGTGCAAGATTAGTTATTTTTCTTGTTCAACTCAAGTCTAAAATTCCAACGCTATTTCTGAAATGTTCATTCACTAAGTTAGTCCTTTTTCCTTCAGAACTAGCTACTTGCATATTTCCTCTAGACAATGTGTGAATTGGTATCGCTCTGCCAAACGCTTCTTTATTTGTGAATTCATCGGTTTTTGCAAGTTGCTTGATGGTTGTTGTTCCATTCCGTATGTATTTCGCAATATTCAACCATAGACCTCTTCGAATACATATTCGTAATGACTTTTTGCAATATTTGTTTCCTATATTTAGAGCAAGATATGGGCAACTGACCAAGGGCTTATATGGAGTACAATTGTTATTGATCTTTATTTTTTTATTTTTTATTTTTATTATTGTTATTATTATTATTTTTTTTTTGCGCTTTAGCGACTTTATGACATTTGTTAAATAGATTATTCATTTCGCTATGAGATCTCACCAAATATCATTCTGTAGTTGCTACCGACATTTACCTTGTTAATGACCCACATTTTTGCAATGTCGCGCGTGTTTGTAATTATGAAGTCAGTTTACTTATTACCCCAGCACAACGTTATCCAAATCCAACCTCTCTATAATCTTTTTTTTTCCCGAAAAGCATATACATAATGTTGAGGGGCCGAGTCTCGGAAAATTCAAATTTATATTTGTCATATTTTCTTTTGGCAATTTGTCCGTGGCTCCCAACCTCCCCTTCATCCCTCTTTTCCAGTTCGTCCCCCGGTGGCGACCTGTACATCTTCGCTGAAGTTCTCTACCTCTTTATCACAATGGCTACTTGAACAATTTTTAAGTTTTATTTTACGTTTAATTGTAATGCTACGGAAACTGATATTATCGAACTCCGTGACATCCCCTTCGAGGCGCGTGGGAACCCTAACTCTTGTTTGGTTTACCGCACCTTCATAACGCGTTCCATTTTTCAGTATTTTCTATTCTTGGCCAAGTGTTTTAACTTCACAAGAGTTCATGTTTATGCACTACTTATAGATAAAGGCCTACACCTGTATATATAACATATATATGCACGCAGCGTAGACATACAGAAACACACTTACACATCCCATGTAATGAATATACATGTGTATTGTACACTTCAGTCTATACTCTTACGCATGCATATGTAAAAAGAGAGAGTGAAAAAAAATGTCTACATTGGCATAGATTTCCGCCCACGTTTATAATCTGGTTAATGCATCATGAGATGAGGTACATATGATGATAGATAAGAATATACGATTCTTAGGTTTTCCAATGAAGGGGTAGGGGCTGTGATTTAGACAGATGAGGAGGCGAATAGTGAGCGAAATTACAGATTGTCTGGGAAAGGGTAAAGGAGTGTTGGGAAAATTTGGAAGGGTAATTTCCTTTAATCAATACTTCAGAAAAGTATCGTAGTTATTTACTGAAGTCTATTTCATCTGCTCGGTCTACAGGGTGTCGTGAGGTGGCAACTGCACATTGCTGGCTGGTTATCGCTTGAAAATGAATGTGCCTAATATCGTTAGTTAGTTTTGATCAACGCTTATTCAGTAAATG
>BOPN01004584.1:67500-72500 GCA_017312705.2 Penaeus japonicus
CACCAGGAGGCCAGCAGAGCGATTGCAGGATCTCCATCACCATCTGGTAAATCATCCAAAGGAGGCGGATCGTCCACATCCTCATCTAGCTCTGCCTCATCTGGTAGGTGGAGTTCGTCATTGGTCCTGTAAGGCCTTAGCTGGTTAAGGTGGTAAATCTTCTCCTTGTAAGGGGGAGAAAGCACTCTGACCAACCGTGTTACAGGACCGGTCTTCTTACAAATCCGGGCCGGGCCAAACCAACGGGGTCCAAGTGCTGCACGTCGTCCTGCACCTGCCATACAGGAGAAATCCTTAAACAGGACCAAATCACCAACCTCAGCAGCAAAGGACTTTCGGGTACGCCTATTATAGTCCCGAGCCCATATCCTTCTGGCCTGTGTTGAAGTCTCCACAGCACCCTCTAGCTCTCCTTAATCTGGCAGAAAAGGATTGCACTGCCTCATGATCAGTCTCCTCATAATTAGTATTGCCCACAGGATAAGTGCCAATGTGTCCAGTCAACAGGTAGAGAGGTTGATCACCTACCGAGCGATGCACTGCACTGTTCATGGCTAAACGAACATATGGTAAGAGTTCGTCCCATTCCAAAGGTGAGGCCTCAAGAAGGGTCGCCAAGGCATTCTTTACCACTCTGTTCGTCCGTTCAATCATCCCATTAGCTTGGGGATGGAATGCAGTTGTGAAAGTAGTCTGGATACTGGCCAACTCACAGACTCTTTTAAATAAATTGTTCTTAAATTCCCGGCCATTGTCTGTTTGCAAAAGACGTGGTGGCCCAAAAATGGTCACAAACTGATTAATGAAGGCATCAGCCACGGTCTCTGCATCCTTGGATGGCAGAGGAATCAACTGGACATAGCGTGTTAATTGGTCAATAAACGCTAGTACATATTTATTACCTCGAGAGGTCACTTCCAGCTCCATAAGGTCAGCAGATACTCTTTCCAGTGGGTAACTGGCTTGTGGAGCAGCAGCAAGGGGAGCACGGTAAGCCAAACCTTTGCGTTTCTGGCAGGAACGACAAGTACTAACGTACTCTTTAACTGCAGCCAGCATGTTAGGGAAGTAAAAGTAATCCCTAAGCTTACAATATGTCCTGTAAACTCCAGGGTGCCCTGCTGTTGCATTTGAATGAGCTAATTGCATAGCAGAACCCCTAAGTGATTTTGGCACAACAAGCTGATGGAGCACTCGGTCTGGGAGGTGACGGACATGATAAAGAACTCCGTCTCGAAGCTCAAACTCCTCAAGAGTCAAGGGGATACGACGACGTGGCAAGTTTCGTTCCTCCAAGTACCCAATCACCTCCTTCCACAGGGGATCCTCAAGCTGGTGACGACGTAAATCAGCTGGATCACGAGTGTGCAACTCCTCTGTTGCAGCCACTGCACGACTCAACTGGTCTGGGACACGATGTTGGGTCCCTTGTTTATACTTCAGAACATAGTTATAAAAACTAAGTTCATGTGACCACCTAGTCATGCGCAAACTCTTAGTCTTTCTGCTGAACACATAGGTCAAAGGCCTATGGTCAGTGTAGATGTAGAAACGACGCCCATACACATAGCAGTCAAAGGCTCTAACTCCCTCAACTACTGCAAGTGCCTCACAATCAATTGCAGGGTACCTTGTTTCTACATCCCTGAGTTTGCGGCTAAAATATGCAATAGGTTGCAGGCGCAGACCACGACAATCCCCTGATGCATCGGTATGGACCTCGAAAGGTCTGTCGAAATCAGGTTTGCTCAGGACTGGTGTTGTGACAAGTGCCTTCTTTAAGGCCTGGAAAGCAACTTCTTCCTGCTGGCCCCAGACAAATTTAACATCCTTGCGAGTTAGGCTGGTAAGTGGTGCTGCAAGTTTGGCATACCCTTCAATATGCCGCCTGAAGAAGCCTGTACACCCAAGGAAGCGACGCACCTCTTGTTCAGTTGAGATTTTCTGAATAGCAGACACCTTATCTGGGTCAGGTTCTACACCCCATGAGATCTTAAAACCCAGGAATTTAAATGTGTCTGTTGCAAACACACACTTCTTCCTGTTGAGCCTGAATCCTGCTTTTAAAAGGAGTGCCAAAGTCTCGTCTAAATGTTTTAGATGCTCAGTAAAACTACTACTGTGCACTACCACATCATCCAAGTAGGCAATGGTATGTTTGCCCAAAACAGATGACAGCACACAGTTGACAGCCCGTTGAAAGGTTGAGGGGGCAGTTGCTAACCCAAATGGCAGCTTCCTGAACTGGAAGAGACGGTGCCCATCCGAGAATGCTGTCTTTGGCCTATCATCTGGGTTCACATCCACAGTCCAATAGGCACTGCGAGCATCCAGAGCAGTAAACCACATAGTTCCATGGAGCTGATCTATGAGCTCATCAATGCGTGGCATTGGATAGGCATCCTGTTCTGTAATGCTGTTGAGACTCCGATAGTCAATGCAAATCTAGTTGACCCATCCTTCTTCCTAACCAGAACGATTGGGGAATGCCAGGGGGAGGTGGAATGTTCAATCACCCCTTGTGCAAACATATTGTCACACTCTTCACGAATGAACTTTTTAGATGCTTCTGGAAGGCGCCACTGTCGTACACATAATGGACCTTCACCCTCCTTAGTCTTAATGTTGTGAGAAATGCCAGGTACTGTGCCCAGTTTCGCCTGAGCATCAAACAAAGATACATACTTTGCCAGCAATTGTCTATCTGCTTTACAGCAGCCAAGACTGAGGTGACCAAGGTCAAACTCGGCTAAAATGTCACTAAACTCAGATTACCTGGCCGAACCCTCATCCTCAGAACAACAAGTGGTAGTGGCTGTCTGTTCAATTGGCACTTGTGCCACCACACTGCAAGGAGGCAAATCAATACTTCGGGCAAAAGGATATAATCACCTGCATTACCAAAATCTCCAACAGCATCAAAACTATCAAAGTCATCGTCAATGAAGCCATCGGCAAGTTCAGATTTGGATATATCACCATCCTCACCAATAAATAACTCAGCTCCTAACGTTTGCTCCTCTATAGCATACTGAAAAGGAGTCTTACTAACACTGGCAATTTTCTTTTCAGCACCATTGTTAAAAATTGCACTTTCACTTGACACTGTACTATTAATAGCACCCTTAGTGACTATATTAGCACTTCCACATTTTTCATCACAAACACTATCACTGTTCACAGCCTCGCAAACACTTTCTGCAGTTGACGGAGTATGACCATTTACATCTGTGCTTCCAGCCTCAAGTGAGAAAACCTGTAATACATTATCAACTATAGCTAACCTATGCCCATTACTCAACTTAACTGGGCGTGCAGTCTCATTTACTGCCCATACATTAATGCGCCCATTCTTCACCTCTTGTAGAGACCTAGGCACCACCAAGGGACACTCAATACCAGAAACTAGAAGTTCCTTGGCAGCCTGCAATCTTCGAGGAACGCTACATTTAATGAACCGCCCACTGCATGGGGGTACACAAACAGGTACAGCAACATGTGCCACCTGTGAAGAAGGTAGTAACTTTGACCGTTGAGGATGTACCTCAACAAGAACTACCTGTAATGACCGAGAGTCTGTATACTCGACAGGGAACTTAATACCTTGCACAACCAGAACATCCATCTTATCAGATCAGCACTCCAGCCTGAAGTTGAAGCGCGTCTAA
Source organism: Penaeus japonicus (assembly GCA_017312705.2). Classification (NCBI taxonomy): domain Eukaryota; kingdom Metazoa; phylum Arthropoda; class Malacostraca; order Decapoda; family Penaeidae; genus Penaeus; species Penaeus japonicus. The sequence goes on from BOPN01004584.1 coordinate 71,169, forward strand.
GAAGATCCATACCCAGCAAGACTCTCTCCAGAAAGGAAATATCATCCAAGATGCATACTTATGCTTCACATGGATCTGTTCACTTACATTAAACACTACTGCACTTTCACCTAAAACTGGAATAGTTTTGCCAGACACCCCTTTCACCCTTTTACAGGTTTCTTCTCGCAATCTTATTCCCAACTTTTCAGCTGCTACTGTTTTGGCAATGGTCACCTCAGAACCTGTGTCGACAAAACATTGCATCCTGCACCCATTAACCATCAAATATACCATTGGGCGACCTACAGGTTTCTGAGAGTTCTTACCATAACAGTTAGTGGTTGACAGCACCTCTTTCTCCGCCAGCAACGGTGACGCTGCCTTTCCCGACCTGGCGTGATACAAAGGGACACTGTCGAGCAAAGTGACCTGGCTCACCACACGCAAAACACTTTCTCCTCTCGTTCAACACACGACACTCTGAACTGTCATGCTCATGATTTTTATGGTAACGACAGTACCTCCGTGGTGGATGATCAACCTCGGCTGCTGCAAGAGCCCGTGGTCGGAAAGGCGATCTATTAAGAGGAGAGCCAACCCCAGGACCTTCACTCTCCCTGAGACTCCACACTCTCTGGGTAGTCTCGACAAGATTTGAAAGCTCAACCTCTTCCTTTACCACAACTGCTTCCCTGATCCACCGAGGGAGCCCTTGCAAAAAGACCCGTCTAATTAGGTCATCTGGGTCACCAATAGCCTGAGGGTAATCACGTAATCCTTGATAAACCATGCCCTCTAAAATCAAATAAAAATCCATGGGCGCTTGCCCTGGTTGTAGCTTCTGACCATGTAGTACACGATAAAAATCAGACGAAGTGCCAGTTCCCCTAAATTTCTGCCTCAGTTTCTCCTTAAACTCGACCCATGACACAATGTTGTCAAAGAGGGGCGAATTCACAATTAGTTCTGCCGCACCCTTACATGATGCCTTTGCAGCTTTAATGAAGGCTGCATCGGTCTGAGGGCGAGTGTGGCTCTCAACACTTCGAAGCCAACTTTCGACCTCCTGATTGCGTTTAAGGGGGTGCGCAGAACTAACCTCTGCCTTAAACTGGGGGATCGGATCCCTCTGCACCACAAACTCAACTGAAGGAGTTTCTCTGAAGGAGACAGGTGTGGACGGGCGAGACATACGAGCCTCCATCTCACTATTCTGCCGCCGCAGACTCTGGACCTCTAGTGTGAGCTGAGAGATCTTTTGAAACAGCTCTTCCATCACCGAAAGTTCAGGAAGACTTTCGATGCCTTGGTCTCCCGAGTCTGGCACGAGTGGCTGCCCTGAAGGGGAGT
>BOPN01004584.1:87500-90000 GCA_017312705.2 Penaeus japonicus
TGCAAGCATGTGTGTATGCATGCATATCATATATATAAGCTAGAATTAGGATTTAAGCCGATTAAAAAGGACGCAGTTTAGGTTAGGTCATTTAACATTTACTTTGTTAACAGAGTGCTAATCTCAACCAGCTGAAATCAATGATGTAAGCGAATACACAGACACAACCACACAAACACAGACATGTATGAAGCTGGTTGGTGTATGCAATGAATATGGATATTGAACATTTCTGATTAAAGCGGACAAAGCCTTTGCCCTTGGAATTAGTCTCGGCTTTCATCTCCAACTCTCACCAAAGGGATTATTTATACATGAAGGATCACATGTCCTTATACCGTTCACGTATAAAAGCACGAGAGAGGGAGATGAAAAATAAGTGACGCTGAAATCAGGAATACCGATGGCGAATATAAAGGACTAGTGAATGAAAATAAAGATAAAAGAACAGAATAAAGGGGGGGGGGGGATATGATAGTGATTATATCGATATCAACATAGTGATGATTTCACTATTAATAGTGGTGGCAATATTGCCATTCCAATAGTCATTCATTCTGCCCCGGTGATGTGGCCCGTGCGCATTATTGGCTTGTGACTCTTAGAATCAAGGTGTCTGATAACTTTAGTCACTTAGTTATGAATGACTCAGTTCATATGGGAGCTCGTTGGACCTACAACAGATGCCACCGAGTCCCCCCCCCCTCTCTCTCTCACTTTATAGGTTTCAAAATGGAAAGCGTAATCATAATCCTTATACGATGAATATCGTTCTGCAGATTAATTTCACTCACCTTACATTATAATCACATGACCTTTGTGCACGTTAATCGTAGGTGCTTTAATGCAACTATTTCGATATTACTGATGTCTGACGTAAGTTACGTGTACTTAGTTTAAAGTTCGGATATGTAACTTTAAAAGAAAATTCACTGCTAAATTGCCTGTAATGTTCTTTTATCTGTTCACTTGGGAGCTGTTACGTCTGAGATACCATAAAAAAAACGTTTCAATTATGCTCAAACTGCCGACTCACGAAAGTATTCTCGTACAAAAATATCATGATATCTTTGTGGTTCCGTGTTTGTCTTATTATTCTTTTTATTAACATTATTTCATTCCTTATCGATTAGATATTTTGTGAAAAAGGAGAAGCTCGGTATTGAATATTTGATATTACCTAAACCCTTAGATATCGATTGATAGCTTTTTCACTCTCTTTTGTTCATAAGCTCCTGAGTATGTGTCTAATGGCAAGAGGCAGACCCGAGTACATTTCGCTTGATTATCCCCGTGTCTCTCATGAATTCCTGCTATGTAAGCTCTTCTCATGATCCTTCTGCCGACAAAAGATATTTTTCTATATATATATATATATATTTTTTTTTTTTCCCACATTGTTCTCCCCTTCCTTAGTCCCTCTTCGTCCCCGCTTCCCCTCCGTCTCTCTTCCTCTTCCAGCCTTTCTCTTTCTCTTCCTCCCGCATTATTTTGCTAATATCCGGCTCTCCTGTTTAACCTCCAGTTTCGGATTTCCCTCAAGTGTGAGGATTATGCGTCACTGAGCAAAGAAGCTCAAACGAGATGAAAGAAAATACCTGTTTACAGCTTCATGGACTTTGATTTTCTCAATGTAGGCCTTCTCAAGTTAAGCGTTTTACTTAAGTAATTCTTTTCATATATTCACACACACACACACACACACACACACACACACACACACACACATATATATACATATGTATATTTATAAATATATATACATATGTATATATATATGTATATACATATATATGTATATATATATATATATATATATATATATATATATATATATATATATGCAGCAACAATATATATATATATATATATATATATATATATATATATATATATATATATATACGTATCTCTATCTATCTATCTATATATATATATATGTATGTATGTATCTATCTATCTATCTATATATATATGTATATATATATATATATATATATATACATGAATATTTATGAATAATGATGGCATCTGTTATAGGTCCAACGAGCTCCCATATGAACTGAGTCATTCATCACCATTGGGATTGGTGCTTTGGTATTGCAGTTAGGAGTGGTGGGGCTCATTTCCCTTCATATGCATCAAAGCAACAGCATAGCCTGCTTACTTAAAATACTAATGGCAATGATGCAGCAATACCAATGCCAATAATATTCATTCTGATCTGCCCACTGGATAGAGGCACATCACTGGCCCAAAATTGGCTAAAAATCGCCATGTTTGATGTCAATGGTTATTTGTAAGAAGTATTGATACCATTAGGTCAGTGATATATCTGAATGTATTGATATACACAGAACTCTTGCGCATTTACATATAAATCCCAAAAATGCCGATTTGCACCGATATGGTTGCATGCATTCGGAAGACGAGTTGTAGCAAATCTTAGTTTGCTCTCACTCAGGCGAACAGTGAACTTTTTTTTTCGACTATTTCTAGA
>BOPN01004584.1:95000-100000 GCA_017312705.2 Penaeus japonicus
TTGTTTTTCTTCTTCGTGTTCCACTTTCTTTGGCTGATCCTTATTTTTCATATGGAAATATGAAAGTAAAGGAATCATGATTGCAGTAATATTAAGGATGATAAACATGATGACTGTGGGGATGATGATGTGATGTGATGTGATGTAGTGGGATGGGATGGGATGGTGATGACGATGATGATGATGACCATTCTTCTAACTTTGACATACTATCAATAGAGCAATTCAGATTTATTTAAAACATTTGATAGAGAAAAATCGTAATCTTAAATTAGGAAGCGTGAATGAGGTTGATAATTTCCACAATGATATTTGTATAACGTTTTGACATCACTTCGTCATTAGATGATCATGAAGATGTAACATCGAGTTTCATTTGCACACCTTGCAGAGTGACATTATTCATTTTCACTCATAAGTTATTTAAAGAACGGTTTGTAATATTCTCGACCTTATTCACAAGAAAATCAGGACTGCAAATTCTGAGTGCTTGCGAAAGAAAACTGCGGAGACATGATTTAGTGTTATTGCAGCGAGAAGAAAATTAGTGGTTGTAATCTTCACTGTGCGTTTTCCGTAAGGGAAAACCAGGGTTCATTGTAACCAGAATAGTTGATGAATATTTTGCTTTCCTGCTTTGGAATTATTGTTCCTCTGTTATTATCATTGTCATTATTATTGATATTGTCATTTCCATTACTGCTATTACTTCTACTATGATTGTTGTAATTATATCGGATGCCATTGTCATTATCATCATTATCACTATCATCATTATCATCATCATCATCATCATCATCATCATCTTCATCATCATCATCATCATCATCATCATCATCATCATCATCATCATCATCATCATCATCATCATCATCATCATCATCATCATCTTCATCATCATCATCATCGTCCTCCTCCTCCTCCTCACCATCATCATCTTCATCATCATCGTCCTCATCACCCTCACTTCATTCACAGCTTCATCACGAGTGTTTATCATGAACCTGTCCAAGCAACCTTGGTATGAGAATGTCCATGCACTGTGTGTCAAAGTCTGAAGATGAGCAATCCAAGTTGCACGCTTCGCAAATAGCATAGACACACATACCAAACATTAGGTTTAGAGAACATGCACCTGTTTATTATGGGATCGAACCTTTTTATCATTTATTACAAAATAATTAATTCAAATATAACACTTCCCTTAATTCGTCATGTGGGACTCTTTTGATACAAAGTTTAAAATTCTGTCATATAAACCTGTCATGTCAAAGCTGAATGATTGCAAACTATAGACAGTGAAAAACCTCTACGCCAAATAAAATGCATACAGATTCAAATACCTTTTTCAGGAAATCGAAAGAGATGAAAAAGAAACTTTATTTATTTATTTATTTATTTATTTTATTTATTCTTATTTGTTTATTTTATTTACTTTTTTATCATTATCATTTTTTTTGTGTGAAATTCAAAGGTGTTAAGTTTCCGTTTCTACTGATGGTCCTGATGTCTCGTAGCCTGTATCTATCTTTTAAAAATATCTCATACTTTTATTCATCCTTAAAAGGCCTGGCAAGTTAACTTCGTCCAAACCCTTTCTTATATATTTATCTTCCCGCACATGCGCTCAACGTTTAATAGTGAGGACATGCCTTTGGAATCTCTATAATAGGGCTTACTACATGCATTACTAGACCATAAATTGCACGAGATCAATGGCAACATGTCATTAGGGGCACTGTCGACAAAATGTGCTTGCAGGTAATATCACAGGGCTATTTATATATTTGTAAATGTGAAGGGCGGATATGTAATTCTGACATGATTAATGAAAGACTTATAGCTATGAAATGAATTATCTTCACTTGTAATTAGTATAGATGTGATACAATTATGCTCATTTGTAGCCGTTGCAATGAGCTGATGGCATACAGGTATACAAGTTCATAATCATTTATCAAATTTAATATGAACCATAGGCATATATTGTTTAGTTTTAAACATTTCTCACTTTGAATCATGAACACAGTAGTGGTTTACCGACTAGATCTAGATGTTTTATGATCGCCACATGAACTTATGTCCAAAAATAAAACATGACTGTCGAACCATGACACTCACTTATGCCCAATCGATGTAAATTAGCAGCACTTAATCTAAATTCAAGAGATGAAAACTCTCGTATGATTATAGAGAGCATGCTAAACTACTCATAATGAACTTTTACGAGTTGACTTGGGGACCACTTGCTCTAACATATTATGATGCCGTGTGTCATTCAAGCTCAAACTGCCGACTCGTGAAAGCTCTCTCGCACGAAAATGGCGTATAAAGAGCCACAGGAAAGGAAGTATATAGTGGCACCGTTTTTATGATCATATCTTCTTGCTTTTCTGAATTTGAGTTTTGCAAAATGAAAAGTCCTGGCGAGAAAACTAAGCCAAAGCAAAATAGCATTACCAAATTTAATCAATCACAAGGGGGATAGTTGTCTATGTCGAACCTTATCTACAGGAGCTGATATGAAGTCTTAAATATAGTCAATGCTATCTATGCCAAGGTAGAATTTTGTTAATGATAATGATGATAATGATAATTTAATAATAAAGGTTATAATGATAAGAAAAATGATAACAATAATTATAATAACGATAGTGATAATAATGAAAATAGTAATGACAATGATAGTAAACTTGATAAAGATAAAGGTGATAATATTGAAAATTGAAATAATGATAATGATAGGAATAATAATACAGAAAAATGATTATACTAACACTATTGATTTTAATATTGGTAATAGTGGTAATAGAAATAATAAGGATGATAATGCATATCATAAAAATGATAATGGCAATGGCAATGATAATGATAATAATGATAATAATTATGATAATTATGATAATTATAAAAACGATAATAATAATGACAATACTAATAACAGTGAAAATAGTGATAATGATACTACTACTAATAAAGATAATGATACTAATGATGATAACAATTACAAGAATAATAATGATGATAATACTACTAATGAAAAATAAATGATGAAAACGAATAGATAATAATGGTATTAATGATGATAATGACAATAAAGATAATGATAATGATAATCAGCAATAATAATTGTAAAACAAAGAGTAATGATAATGATAATTGCAGAAATAGCGAATAATAGTATTAATGGTATGGATCATGATAACTATCATTATGATAATAATGATAATAACAATCATGATTATAATGACAATGATGATAATGATAATGATGATACTAATAATACTCACAAAAATAGACAACAATTATGGTAATAATGATATTGATAATAACAGTGATAAAGAAGATAAAATTAGGATTATGATTATTCCGTTAAGGACGCGCCCAGATTTGCAGCATTTTGCTTTCAACATATATAATGCACATTTATCAATATCCCATACAATCCACAGAATGAATATTTCAAACACTTAGGCGATACATCCGCGTGAATGCATTTGCAATCAACAAGCCATTTTATTTACAAAACATGAATTAACAAACAATGCAGTCTTTATACTTGTTGTTTCCTCTTAAAGTAGCATTGTCGGTCAATGGAATGCTTTTCATAGCTCTTCGGAAATATTTTTTAATGTGTGGGATTATAAGCGAACGAAAAAGATGGAGAAGGAGAAGGCGAGGGGGAAATAGAGGAAGGAAGAAGAGTAAGATTGGGAGGAGGAGGAGGAGGAGGAGGAGGAGAAAGAGGAGGAGGAGGGAGGAGGAGGAGGAAGAAGAGGAGGAGGAGGAGGAGGAGGAGGAGGAGGAGGAGGAGAAGGAGGAGGAGGAGGGAGGAGGAGGAGGAAGAGGAGGAGGAAGAAGAGGAGGAGGAGGAGTAAGAGGAGGACGAGGAGGAGGAGGAGGACGACGAGGATGAAGAGGAATAAGAGGAGGACGAGGAGGAAGAAAAGGAGGAGGAGGAGGAAGGGTAGGAGTAGGAGTAAGAGGAGGAGGAGGACGAGGAGGAATAAGAGGAGGACGAGGAGGAAGAAAAGGAGGAGGAGGAGGAGGAAGGGTAGGAGGAGGAGTAAGAGGAGGAGGAGGACGAGGACGAGGAGGAATAAGAGGAGGACGAGGAGGAAGAAAAGGAGGAGGAGGAGGAATAGTAGGAATTGGAGTAGGAGTAGGAGGAGGAAGAGGAGGAGGGGGAGGAGGAGAAAAAAGGACAAGGAGAAGTTGAAACAGAAAGAGTAGAAACAACAACAGGAAAAATGCCAACAAAAATACTAATACTACTGATGGTATTGATAAAAATGGCAAGATTGTTATTAATAAAACTGATGTTAAAAGTAATGACGATTGTCATGATGAAGAAGAATCCACAGCTAGATTATTTCTGACATCGAATGTCTATCGAAGGCACGCAAAACAGTCTAATTCAACTCGCAACATGCTTATCCATGGATGAAACAGCAGCGAACTGACCAGCCAACAAAATAAATGTTTTTGTTTACCCACTGCCCATTCGTGCGTATTCCGGCTCTACTTAATTTCACATTTGGTAGATAAAACTCTCCGATAATACGTCATGATATATTCAATTCTTTAAAAGTATTAACTGAGACAATTCATTCTCAAGGTATCTAGCAGCGGCAATAGATGTGAAATATGAACGAGGGAATAGCAGTTACATTGATTTCACGACTTTACCCATGGAGTTATATCCTCGTCAATATTAATGGCAATGTTTCCCTGCCTCTGTAACTCAACGGAAAATATGTTATTATTGTCACTCTTCTGCCTGGATATCGTCAGAAATTCTCTGCTTGTTCTTTCACGCTAAAATCGACCCTACATCCAACATATTATTATTAGTTACATTTTTAGTGTATATTATACACAGACGATCTTTCACTTTGGACACCGTAATCTATGATACCTTTCCGTTATTTTTCATCATTATGCACTATCATCTGTTCGTAATAACGCATGGAATTAAGAATAGTTTCTTCTCTTCACTC
>BOPN01004585.1:7500-17500 GCA_017312705.2 Penaeus japonicus
GTGGGGATTGTGAAGCGCATTCAAGTCTATGTTGGGAGATTGTGAAAGGGGAAAATCCTTCCGACGCCGCGGTGGTTGAGTGTGTTGTATTCATATATAACCGGCTTGTTATGTGTCTATGTGCTTGTGCATCTGTCTGTTTATCTATCTCTGTGCATTCAGATACTTACTCATTTACGTAAGTGGAATACACACACACACACACACACACACACACACACACACACACACACACACACACACACACATACACACACCACAGACACACAATGGTCTTGAAAAGTTCACAGACACTCATAAAATAGGCAGATGTTAGTCCCTGGCTGCAACGAGTAGCTTAGAGGGACACCCAGTGAGTTTGAGGATTCGGGTCCGGAAGCATTAATCCCGTTTCAGGTATCTAGTTACATCAATTACCTGATGTATTTGCCGTCGGGTTTGTTATATTTTCTGTTTGGGTAATTCCTGTAGTTTGAACTTTAAATATGTATGAATAATGAATATAATGAATAATAATAGTGATAGCGATAACAATGAATAATGATGATATGTATAAACAGCACCTGACCTTAGGCATAACGGAAGGGAGTGAAGCACGGAATAAAATTTCGAGATATTGTGTGATATTAGTCAAATAACAATGCTCTCTCTCTCTCTCTATCTATCTATCTATCTATCTCTGACTCTCTCTATATGTATATCTATATATCTATCTGTGTGTGTGTGTGTGTGTGTGTGTGTGTGTGTGTGTGTGTGTGTGTGTGTGTGTGTGTGTGTGTGTACACATGTGTGTCCTTGTGCGTGTGTCCTTCCCAGACCACATACGTAAAACAAGCATAAAGGCGCCCAGTAGAAGGTAGCTAATTACCCCAGGTGCGGCAGTCTCTTCCGTTCGTTCACCTGAGCTCTCCAGGGGCAGCACAAGGCCAGGTGGTGCCCAGAGCCCGGCGGGCCGCGGGGACGCCTCTGCACACCATCGTCAGTGGGATGTTATGATGGACTAATGAACCAGACCTGCAAGTTTATACCATACCAGATATTATTTTAACATCATTAAGGAGAATATTAACATCAATTAAGCAGCAGGTACGCAAGGGCTTCACCGCATGCATCGTTGATTGCTTCTTGCTGTTTGTTTACCTAAGTGGCCGAGGCGGAGAGGAAGGCTGGCCTGCGCGAGGGCCACACACAGGCAGAAGTGACAACGGGGGTCAACATGCGCGTCATGCGTGTCAATTAAAGACGAGATAAATGATTGCAAGCGTCGGCCAAAACCTCAAGAACGTGTAGGAGGCCATGTCCAGAGAGTCAAGAGTATTTTTTTTTTTTTTTTTTAATTCTTACTTCTTCCATGGAAACCGAAACTTCCATATTCTTGAGAGACGTTGATGGTGTGTGGTCGTTGAGAGTTATGGTGAGCAGAGGTAGCGGCCAAGTAATCTAAATAACTCATTACCATATCACTCTCACCGCACGGTACTCGGCCCTCCCTGTGCCCACTTAGCCATCCCTTTATCAGCACAAAAGCCACAATTCATAACTTTTTATCCTCGCTTTAATACCACCCACCGCCCGACACCAATGTTGTTAGCGAACACCGCCCATACATGCCACCTAGTACCCATAAGCAGCCATAATGACGGGTAGAGGCTGGTTAGACGCCGGCTCCTTACGGGGCTTCGTGTACCGCCATTTATATCTCCGCCTCTTGGAAATACCTCCGGGACCTACATGTTTTAAGAACTCTTTCACGTCCGTCACGGATGTTCTACGTTCTCTCTCTCATAAATCATTGACTCTCTCTCTCTCTATCTATCTATCTATCTATCTATCTATCTATCTATCTCTTTATCTCTCTCTCTCTCTTTCTCTCTCTCCCTCTCTCTCTCTCTCTCTCTCTCTCTCTCTCTCTCTCTCTCTCTCTCTCTCTCTCTCTCTCTCTCTCTCCGCTCTCTCCGCTCTCTCTCTTTCCCCCTTCTCTCCCTCTCTACACACTATAAGGTGCGTTATAATACCGCAATGAAAATAGATTATCGAGGAATTCTCAGAAGGGGGGACGGGAGAGGAGAAAAGACACAAGAAGGAAGGAAATCAAAAGCTGTACCAGAGGGCAAGGTCTCGTGTGTCGTTTTTTACTGCGTGTATGTCTTCCTATTGTTTGGCATTCCCAGTGTTATCAAACAAGCTGTGTGAAGGAAGGTATGCTTTGATGAAGATGAATAAAGATATGGATAGACTTTTTGTTCATAGTTTGTTTGTTAGTTACAATTTAAAGGGAATATGGTTTAATTAAATGTGATATGTCTTTTATTTTACATACTTTGACGACTATTTTAACGTTTAGCTAATATATTTCATACAAAAGTACAAACACATAAATTTTGAATAAACCGCGTTAATTGTCGAGTTTGTACTATTTAGTAGAAAGACAAACCAACGAGATGATTTTAAGCCGGATTCATTATACGTAAAGTGATACCAGGTAAATAGTTTTTTCCACCACTTCCTCCTCCTCCTCCATCTCTTACCTATTACTGTATTATCTAACTGTTCTAAGTAATTGCTTAAGGGGAAAAAAGTCAACAGCTTTTCTCTTCTCTTCTCTTCTCTTCTCTTCTCTTCTCTTCTCTTCTCTTCTCTTCTCTTCTCTTCTCTTCTCTTCTCTTCTCTTCTCTTCTCTTCTCTTCTCTACGGATACCAAGACGACAATGGCCCTGACCTGACAGCAAGACGCGTGAGTAGATAGGGCGACACGTGACCGATAATACCGCACGTGACTTGATTAGACGGCACGTGACTGATTAAGCAATGCTTGACCCGGAGAACAGTCGATTCTGTGACCTTTTGTTCGGTTACGTATTTGTGGAAGAAGTGATGGTCTAGTGCGATAACCGCTAAAACTTCTACCCTTTCTACTTCTAAATGTTTCTATTGCAACAGTTATTAATCAAACAACTAGTACCCTAGTTACTCTGATTATTCCATTAGATTTATGCTGCTACTACTACTACTACTACTACTACTACTATCACTACTATTGCTGCTGCTGCGGTTACAGTTACTACTTCTATTAATAATTGTGATAATGCCGTAACTGCTAACTAATGATCATAATTTTCTCTCATTATTGGTCACTTTGTAATTACTGATGATAATGATATTGATAACAAAACTAGTGATAATGTTATTGTTATTATTATTGTTATTTTTGTTATTATCATTATTATTTTTTTTATTATTATTATTATTATCATTATCATTATTATTGTTAGTATTGTCATCATCATTATCATCATCATTATTTTTATTATCAGTATCATTATTACCATTGCCATTACTATTACTATTATTATTATTATTGTTATTATTATTATCATTACTATTATCCTTATCATTATATCATTATTATTATTATTGTTATTATTATTATCATTATCATTATGATTATTAATATCATCATCATTATTAGTGATATTATCATTATATTATTATTATTATTATTATTATTATTATTATTATTATTATTATTACCATTATCATTATTAGTATCATCATTATTATTAGTGATGTTATCATTATTTTGTTATAATAATAATAATAATAATAATGACTATTATTATTATTATTATTATTATTATTATTATTATTATTAAACATTATCATTATTATAGTAATAGAAACATGAGTCGAATTATGACACTGACAATAATACGGATAGAGTAATGATGATGATTNATATATATACGAAGTTGTTTTAAAAAAGTTATCAGCCTCACCCAGTAATCTTCCAAAAAATTGTTCTTGCAATGTTCTTTTTTCAACAGCCTCCCTTAACGTCAATCCACTTGGTCAACTGACCTTCAAGCTTCGTCGTCCCTTTCGCGGAAGAGGGTCACATCCTGAGCCTCCAGATAGTCCTCAAGAGTCTGTGCTATCCTATCACCTCAATAAAGGCGAACATACAAGTGGTATTTTAGATTGAGATCCAGATAGGAGTCAGATCAGGTCATTATGGAGCGGGTTCTTGATCACACCTCTGGCTTCTTGCTCGTCCATTTTCAATTTAGTTATTTATTTTTTTATTTAATGATTTATTCATCTATATTTTATTCATCTTTTTTATTTTTATTTCATTTTTGTTACCCTCTCAGTTATTGCTTTTCCAAGGGCGTTACCTTGCAAAGAGATGGCGATAAACATTATTTTTTCTCTTTTAAATTTATTTTAGCGTTTATTTTTTTGTTTTGTTTTAATTTCTTTGTTTTGTTGTTTTTATGGTTTCTCTCTTACCTACTGCTTTTCCAAGGGCGTCACCTGTAAAGAAAGGACGACAAACATTTGAGCTTTTATAGACCATGATACAAGGTTTTATGTAGTATACAATTATGCCTCAAAAGGGGCAGTTAAGTCCCTTTGTTCGAAAAGTTTTAGAAGTACCATACTATTTTGGGTTTGTTTGTTTTTTTCTTTTCTTTTCTTTTTTTGATCATTTTTATCGTATTCTCTTTGTTACTCTGTTTAGAGTTCACAGAGTTAGAGGATAGCTTGGTCGTCGTGGCATTTATTATGGGCTTTGTTGTAGAAGAGAAAGTTTTAGTTAGAAGAAGGAAGCCTTAGAATTACGATCGGAAGAGTATAATTCAATTAAAATTTCCTTAATTCCCAACAGATTGCTGAGACAGCTGTTATAAATATGGTGAACTCTGATTTAAAAAAAGCAATTGCAATAAATGAGTGTCTGAGTTCGTATAATTTCTGATTATGAACATTGTGACTTTCCTAAATTTTGAATGTAAAAAGGCTCCATGATGGACAGCAAGTCCAAATATTTTCAACAGAGCATTGATTATGAAGCACTAATCGTGGGTGTTCGTATGATCTCATCAGAATACAGAATATGATCTCACTCTCTCTCTCTCTCTCTCGCTCTCTCTCTCTCTCTCTCTCTCTCTCTCTCTCTCTCTCTCTCTCTCTCTCTCTCTCTCTCTCTCACTATCTCTTTTTCCCTCTATCTATCTATCTATCATTCTATGTCTCTTGCTCTGTGTCCTTTTTCATTTAGAAGGTTCTCCTCGCACACGGGAAAGAGCTGCTGTTAGACATAAGAACTCAGAAGACATTCTCGATACTTGGTTTTCAAACATTTTGCATTACTAACCATGTACACTTTTTAAAACTGAGAAATATTTCTGTCTCGACTATGAAAAGTATATATTGGATAACAGATCGCACTAAGATTAATAACGTTATTGAATCTTGCAAAACTGACAAATCGTACAATAAATAAGTTCCTAAAATAATGTTAAGTGTGACGTTGCCCACTCCGAGAGAATCTCTTCTCTCGGAGTAGTTGCAAGACTCCTAATCTCAGAAATACATGCAACACCTTCAAGTCCAATTCCACAAACCACGAGGAAAAGTTAACTCTGGAAGAGTTAGGCTCTCTAAGTATCTACCAAGACCCGAATTTCTGCTATTGTGTTTTTCATGAAGCCTTAGACAACACAATTCCTAAAATCCTCACCACACAGACCCCTAACCCAGAAACCTAGAATGCACTCTTATCTCACGAATGAAGAATCCTCCGGTACACAGAGCCCAGACCCCCAGTACACAAGATCCTCCTCACAGCGAGTGGGAAGACACAGACACAGCTGACACGATCTACGGATACCAAGACGACAATGGCCCTGACCTGACAGCAAGACGCGTGAGTAGATAGGGCGACACGTGACCGATAATACCGCACGTGACTTGATTAGACGGCACGTGACTGATTAAGCAATGCTTGACCCGGAGAATAGACGATTCTGTGACCTCTTTTGTTCGGTTACGTATTTGTGGAAGAAGTGATGGTCTAGTGCGATAACCGCTTCTACTTCTACCTCTACGACTTCTAAATATTGCTATTGCAACAGTTATTAATCAAACAACCAGTGTCCTGGTTACTCTGATTATTCCATTAGATTTATGCTACTACTACTACTACTACTACTACTACTACTACTACTACTACTACTACTACTACTACTACTACTACTACTACTACTACCACTACTATCACTACTATTGCTGCTGCTGCGGTTACAATTACTACTTCTATTAATAATTGTGATAATGCCGTAACTGCTAACTAATAATCATAATTTTCTCTCATTATTGGTCACTTTGTAATTACTGATGATAATGATATTGATAACAAAACTAGTGATAATGTTATTGTTATTATTATTGTTATTATTATTATTATCATTATTATTATTATTATTATTGTTATTATTATCATTATCATTATTATTGTTAGTATTGTCATCATCATTATTTTTATTATCATTATCATTATTACCATTGCCATTACTATTACTATTATTATTATTATTATCATTACTATTATCCTTATCATTATATCATTATTATTATTATTGTTATTATTATTATTATCATTATCATTATGATTATTAATATCATCATCATTATTAGTGATATTATCATTATATTATTATTATTATTATTATCATTATCATTATTAGTATCATCATTATTATTAGTGATGTTATCATTATTTTATAATAATAATAATAATGATAATAATAATGACTATTATTATTATTATTATTATTATTGTTATTATTATTATTATTATTATTATTATTATTATTATTGTTATTATTATTATTATTATTATTATTATTAAACATTATCATTATTATAGTAATAGAAACATGAGTCGAATTATGACACTGACAATAATACGGATAGAGTAATGATGATGATTAAGATATGATGATAATAATAATGATGATTGCTCTTATTATTTTAATGACAGTGGTAATAAAAGGGATCATAATAAGGGTGATCATAATGATAACTAAAATGATATTTAAAAATATAATGAACTGATTATACTATCAAAGTGATAGTGACCGTGTTATTATTAAAATTAATAATAGTAATGATTACCTTTGTTATATAGAGAGAAGGAATCGATAATCCACGATAGAAAAAAAAACTATACTTATAAACTTGCCTTTATAACTTGCATGTCTGCACGCATTAGATCACACGCTCACTCATTCACCTTCTCATATAGAACTCATTTGATTCACTCATCTTCACTCATCTTAATGAGATGAAACACATCTTAATGAGGTGACTAATTACTTGCCGAATTGTCACATTACCCGCTGAGCAGAGATGAAGCTAACAGGGTGTGATACCGGTTAATGAGGTGGCATATCATGTCTCATAGGGTGACACCATCGTTGCTAAATGGGTAGCCATGTTAGTATGATGTGGCTGACTGATCGGTATGTGGTGAATGGTGTTGGCTGAGCTGGCTGGTGTGATGTGTGTTTTGGGTTATGGTGTGGGGATATTTAGTGATGGTGATGATGATGGTTGTGGTGGTGACGGTTGAGGATGCGGATGGGGATGATGATGATGGGGATGATGATGATGGTGGTGATGATGAAGATGATGATGATGGTGGTGATGATGAATGATAAAGAAGAAGAAGAAGAAGAGGAAGCGGGTGTAATGATAAGAATATTGATGATAATAATAATGATTATAGTAATGATGATAATACTAGCATTGGTAATAATATCAGTAATGATGATGACAACAGTATCAATATTACTAATATTGATGATGGCAGTAGTAATAATGATAACGATAACAATAATGGTAATTATAATGATAATAATATTTATAAAGACGATAATAATGATAAAAACAGTGATGGTATTAAATTATAATAATAATGATAAAATAGTGATGTAGTATTGATGGTAATGATAGTAGAGGTAATAATTATGATAATGATTATGATGACAAGGATAATAGCAATAATACTGAAAAATGACGGTAATGATAGGTATAATAATAACAATGTTAACGGATGATAATGGACGTAATTATTTCAATAATCATTATAATGATAAGTTGTTCCAGAGTAATACTGCCAAAAATATGGACACAAGAAGTAAACTTTATGCAATATTTCGTAGTGATTTATCGTCTTGTTTTTGTTCACGAATGTGTTTCATTATGTAGGAATTCGGACTGGATATATTATCTTGTCTCAACTTGCCCACTAACTATATACCTAACCACCATATCATTATGGCAACACGCACGCACATATACAAGACAAACACTGTCGCACAAAAACCGACTCTCATAGAAGAAGAAGAAAAAAAAAACAAAAAAACATACACGCATTCACACAGACGCTCGGCAGGAGTACTCGCGCACAAAGGAACCAGACAGGTAGTACATGGCCAGGGAATAAACATACCCTCGGGCATGCCCCTACGGTCGCACTCGCTCGTGACCTGTTCCTTTGGCCTGCCCCTTACCCTGCCCCTCCCCCCCCTCTATTCCTACCCTAAAGCTACCCTGTTTCTACACCTTTTTACCCTACACGTACACGCACACATAGATACACACACGTGTACATACTCATACATGCGCGAATACGAGCGCGTTCGGTCATACACACACACACACACACACACACATAAACAAACAAACAAACAAACACACACAACGAACAAACAAATAAACAAACACACACAAACAAATAAACACACAAACAAAAACACATACACACATAAACAAACAAACAAACAAACAAACACACACAAACGAACAAACACATACACACAAACAAAGAAACACACACAAACACACACACACACACAAACACGCACACACATCTAGAATTAGATGATATTTTCCTTAAATCTCCACACTCCTCAATTTAAGGCAACGAAATAAAATGGTTTCTCTGTAGAGAGAAAGTGATGGCAACTGCGGGGTAGTGCAGGTGTCGTGATGTTGCCATAGCACGTCACCCATCGAGGTTTATGACATGACGCCTCTCCGTTAATTGCTATCGGTCACCGCGGGCTCTAAGGCTTTACACCTTGCTTAATGCACCTTCGAGCCACGCACCTGGGTTGGGCCAGGAGGAGGAGGAGGAGGTGGTGGTGGTGGTGGTGGTGGTGGAGGAGAAGAGGAGGAGGAGGAGGAGGAGGAGGAGGAGGAGGAACAGGAAGGGAAGGAAGAGCACGAGAAAGGAAAGAAGTGAAGGAAGAATAAGGACATAATGAGTGATTAATAGGACAATCAGAATTATGAGAATGATAATGATGATAATAATAATAAAAATAATGATAGTAATAATAATAATAACAATAATGATAATAATATTGATAATAATGATGATAATAATCATCATATCATCATAAATCATCATCATCACCACCACCTCCATCACCATCATCATCGTCACCAGCATCACCATCATCATCGTCAACATCACCACCAATGATACTCATTATCTTGATAATAGTTATAATAATGATAGTAACGATAATAATGATAGTGACGATGATGGTAGCAGTGATAATGATAATGATCATGATATCAGAAGGAAGAGAAGGTAGCCAAAGAGGGCGAAGGTTTTAAAAGGGGTGGATATGGACACCGAAAGGGAGATGAGAGGAAGTGAAAAGAGGAAAAATGGAATAGGAATAGATGCAAGAAAAAAGAATGTATTTTGGTTGGAGATAACAAGAAAGAGGAAAATAAGTAATAAGAAACGAAGCCCAAAAAGATTTAAGAAGGAAAAGTGGCCGTAATTTTGCGGTTGTGTTGACAGTTGTAATAAGTATGATGATCTTAATTTCAGGATGCCTTTGTCAAGAACGATGTACCTGGAGTGTTAATCATTTTATAATGATTGTGATTATGATAATACTAATGATAATGACAATGATGATAGTGATGATAAAAAAATGAACAAGCCAATGTTTAAAACGATGAAAGTACCAACCTGAGAAAAGACATAAAAAGTATGTAAGCTTAACCGACGTCAATGACAAAGGTGAACGGAGATGGCTTAGTGTGGACAGTCGAGGGGAAACTTAAACAAAATCCATTTTAGGAACGGTATCCAGGCGTCGAGGTGTCATCTTCCTCCTCTTGCAACATG
>BOPN01004585.1:22500-35000 GCA_017312705.2 Penaeus japonicus
ACACAGTACTCGTGTATATAAAAGAGGGAAATCACACTATCAAAATGCATTATGTAATTCACCGGTATGGATTAGTACGGCTATAATTAGCTAGAAAAATAATTAAAAATGTTCCTAGCAACGTTTACTGTCCCATTGCACTGCAAAACTGTGTAGAATGTTCGAACGTGAAGGGAACACCACTGTTTATTTTTTATCTAGAAATTTTGTGCCAACCGCCAGGCAACCGCCTGTGTAGCCCTGCTTATATATATATATATATATATATATATATATATATATATATATATATATATATATATATATATATATATATATGTATATATACATACACACACATATATACACACATAAATGTCTGTGTGTGTGCGCAAACATATTTGTCTACATGTGTATTCGTATGCACGTGTATATTCAAGTATGAATATACACGTGCTATATGTATCTATACACGCATATATGTGCTGTTCTACACTTGTGTCTGAGAACAACCAATTTCCACCCAATTCTCGCTCGGTAACGCCCTCTGGTTGCCTTGAGACTCACGCCAAGTCGCTTGCGTGAAGCACAGTCGAGTCCTCCTCCAATGTTGCAGACTTGCAGGGCTTTGCAGTTTATTGTGTTCAAGATTGTAGAAAGGTATATATACATATATCTATTTCTATCTATTTATATAGATTTACACACACACACAAACACACAGACACACACACACACACACACACACACACACACACACACACACACACACACACACACACACATATATATATAAATATATATATATGTATATAAATATATATGTATATATATACATATATATGAATATCTACACGTACACACACGCGCGCGCGCGCGCGCGAGCGTGTATATACACGCCCGATAAAATAAAGAAGAATGAATAAACAAATCTACAAACAACAGATTTTTTAAAAACTTTACAATCTTACTGAATTAAGTTAAAAGTTCGGTCGACTCCGAGCCGTTTTGAATAATAAAATGCGCTTTGTCAAGGCTATTTATACAAATATTCATAGTCGTTCCTTTAAGAGTTTCTTCCAAAGCCTTCCACAAAAGTTTTTAAATTGCCGTCATAAGAAGAATGCGAATATAAATCACTTTGAGATGTTACATTGTAAACAGCATAGCATCAACAGATGGTCATATCAAGTTCATTTGTCATATAACTATTGTTCCGTAACGTTTCATGAATTTATGTGCATGAAGAATGTGAACGAAAAGAGGCAAATCACCTGCCATTTTCCTCTGATACAAAAATTAAAAATGATAATGATAAGAATAAGATTTAGATAAAACATGAATGCCCTTAATGTTATTGATCACTTATCCTACGGTACATTTAATTTCATGTTAGCATGATGTTTCATTCTTAGGATGTATTGCCATTCTTTCCTCCCTTGTTTCAGAATGGAAATGATAATAATGATAGTAATAATCACAAAAGTAAGAATAATGAAAATGAAAAATAAGCCCCCCCCCCCCCCACAAAAAAAAAAAAAAAAAAAAATATATATATATATATATATATATATATATATATATATATATATATATATATATATATATATATATATATGTATGTATGTATGTATATATATGTGTGTGTAAAAAAAAAGAAAAAAGATGAAAAGGCAACCTGCAGTGGCAAAAATCCGAGTCGGTCCGCTCCGCCCTGCGCCTGAGATCGGCCCGACCTGTATTGACATCTGAATTCGTGGTCTCCAGGCTATTCGCAAATGATAATGGTGTGCCTGTCATGGGAATATGATTAAGTCGTTGGGTACATTGTCCATTTGCATGTACATCTTGTTTTGATAAGTGGGAAATTGGGGAGTGGTTTCTTCTTTTCTTTTAGGCATTTTTCTTTTCTTTTTTTTTCTTTTATTATTATGTTTTTATGTGCGTGTAGTTGGTTTCCCGGAAGTTCGGTTGGGTTTCCAAGCAGAGGTCGGTTCGTTTGGCTTTGGTCGCGGGCGTGGCTTCTGCAGATCTCGCTTCGGGCCGTCAGTTGCAATAATGGGTATGATGAAGAAAATATGATGATGATAACCGTGATAATAACACTACTGATAATCATTATAATGATGATAATACGTATAGTAATGGTACTAATGATTATGATAGTAATGGTAATAAGAATGAGGATAATAATGATAACGATAGTGATAATAAAATGATAATAAGAATGATAATGATGGAGATAATGGTAATAAAAATGATGATAATAATTTAAAAAAGAATGATATTGGCTATGATAATGATTGTAATTCATTATAATAATGAGAGTAATAACTGGATTATTAGTAATGATATTAGTTATTGCGTCAATGATAATAGTAAAAGTAGTAGTCGTTATAATAACAATAATGATGATAATATTAATAAAAATACTGATAATGATAATTATAAGGATAAAAAAAGAAAATAATGAATGATAATAATAACGTCGAAACAACAATAGCATTTATAATGGCGCTTATGATAAGGTTGACAATAATAATGATAATGATAAAACAATAATTGATTTACGACAGCCCTACAAAACAATCATTAACAACACATAAGCGACAAAAGACAACAAACCTCTTCTTTCACAACAGGATTATAGACTCCAAGGAATTCAACCCCACAGAATTTGCAATTGAAAAAACACTATACGACAAAACAGCTCATGTTTTGATTCAGAATTAGCATTCTCTCTTATCTCTCTCTTTGCCTCCTTCCGTATCTCTTGGAGGTGAAGGCGCTTATGCTAATTCCAGCTGATTCTTGCTCGAGTGAGTTGTTCGCAACGGCTGATACTTGTATACAGCTTGTTGCTTGTGGGTTACTGGATGTGCTCTGTGTGTGTGTGGTAGGGTGGGTGGATATGTGTGTGTGTGTGTGTGTGTGTGTGTGTGTGTGTGTGTTTGTTTGTGTGTGTGTGTGTGTTTATGAATATGAACATAGATAATACATAAACAGATACATGTTTTATTTGTAAAAAATATATTTACTGTTATTAGTAACTGTACAGTCATCAGTTTCACTAGTTATCAATTCATTCATATATTTCGAATATTTGATGATGATGTTCGCGGACAAAGTGTTCTAATGCTCTTACTTGGAACCGAGAACACCTGCTACATGAATTGTCGATTTAGTCATGAGTCTCAGGCGGAAATTCGGTACAATTCACAACCATTCATACCACGGGATTGATGTCCCAAAAAACACACCTCATATCATCAAATTAGCCTTGACGTATTTTGTTTTTAGCACACAATCATGTTGTTGACACAGCTATTTACAGGGCGAAGGCGATGTGTGTATTATTTAGCGACTTGCGTGAACATGGACGTAGCCAATGACGAGCCGCGACAGGGCCAAAAAAAAGCGTAATGTAAAACAAGACAAGAACGCCCTCAGCGGGACCCGAGCCACGCCAGAAAGCAAGACAACTTGGCAACTTAGACCCCAGATTGAGTCACCCTGTTATTAATCAATTGATCTGATAGATGGAGTTTAGAATCAACCGCAGGAACACGAGTTTAAACAATTCTTGGCCCTGTCGAGAGTGACTTGCTTCTCTGAAACTTGCACAAACGACTCTAGAAAAAAAAGTTAGGAGGAAGAGGGTGGAAGGGGCAGGGGGGTAATGATCCTAAGAACGTGCAGGGGGTCATAAATCAGAGGGGGAGGGAAGGGCAGGGGATGCGGCAGGGTGCAGGGGGTTGGCGGCGG
The DNA here is from genome assembly GCA_017312705.2 of Penaeus japonicus. NCBI lineage: Eukaryota > Metazoa > Arthropoda > Malacostraca > Decapoda > Penaeidae > Penaeus > Penaeus japonicus. Next base: position 26,245 of record BOPN01004585.1, read on the forward strand.
TGCGGTGGAAAGGGCGACATAGGGTGTGACACTGAGACATCGACAGCTGGTGATATGTCTTTTAATTATTGGTACAAGGAGGACGCCCTTCGCCCTCTTGTTAGCCTGGCACGACGCTAAACGGATAAGGGCGGAGCATTCTTAACGCACCGAGCTTTGAACTCCAACCCAGCCACAATAACATTTTGAACGCCATTATCGGAGAGTGAATAAGATGCAAAAGTACAGATGAAAAGAGAGAGATGATGATAGGCCAGAGTAACCTGATTCCAGGATAACATTGTGATCAACACGACACCAGAGGTATTCCTTTTGAAAAGCTCCATATCAGGTCGTGCAACGAGCGAAGCTTTAAGAATGCCATTTAGGAGATTATTGACTCGTATAAGGTTATCGTCTGGCCCAGGTTGCAGCTCGCACCGCCTGATAAACACGGCTTTCGCTTGATGCACCTGCCTTGCAATCTTTATCACCAACGAGCCTGCAAAAACGGGGACCAGTTATTTCACAAGATTGAGAGGTATAATATAGTTTGCGTAACTACGGGTTCGCCGACGTTGCCCCCGAGGATTTACCGCCTTCCAGCTAATTACGACGGCCGTTGTGTGAACCATCGCTTGAGATACGACCCAGGGCCCGGGTGCTGCCGCCGAGGGCTCGCTCCTCGCGCGGGATGCTGCAGACCTCAAGCAGACTCTCTCGGGATCATTATTATTATTTTTAATGCTAGACTCATCTTTGAAGTGCAACAGGTATTCAAGGACTACAGTGCCCGTTTTTTTTTTTTTTCTTTTTTTTTTTATTGCCCTTGATATTTTTGTTATCAATGAAGATGCTGATAGTATCGGATCGCTAGAGCTTCCAGGCCTGTCATTCTCGGCAAGATTTTGTGCCACCTTTACACCGCCTTAACAAGACATCACCATCCATCTTCTGTAAGGTCGACACTTGTAGAATTGACCCAGCGTCCTTGTGGAGCAACATTTTTTTTTGCATGTCTATCGGGAGACTGGTCATTAGAATCACCCCGTTCCTCATGCATGTTGTTATGCTTCCATTATATATCTTCATTCGTCATGATAATCAGATATTATCTCGCATAACCTTGGCAGAACAGAATCTAAAATTACCCGTTAAAATTCTTCTCCGAATATCCAAACCTTTATTCGCAAAGTGTATGCATTTTCAATTCTGGATTTCCAGTATTGGTAAAAAAAAAAAAAAAAAAAAAAAAAAAAAAAAAAAAAAAAAAAAAAAAAAATGCTGATAAGATTTTTCCATCGCAAAAGTTTAAATTCAGTTCGAGATTCAGGGCCTTTATCTGGGCCAAGATCACTCACCTTTCGCGGAATTCCCTCGCCGACACGTATAAATACCGTTGGCTTAAACGTCGCTCGAAACTCTTCCAGCGTCATTAGACCGTTCTTTCATAAGAGTTCTATTTATATCTCGTAGAATTCCAGCGTCCCTCGGGAGCGGGAAGAAGAAGAAGAGGAGGAGGAGGTGGAGGAGGAAGAGGAGGAGGAGGAGGAGGTGGAGGAGGAGGAGGAGGAGGAGGTGGAGGAGGAAGAGGAGGAGGAGGAGGAGGAGGAAGAGGCTGAGGAGGCTGGCAGGAGGAAGCGAAGGGGTAGAACACCAAACTCGTGTGATACAACTTCCATGGGCACGAGAACCGCGGAGTCATTGTGTTCTGGCACGGCAAACGAAACAAAAACTTACTTATTGTATCTGCTCCCTAGGATATATGTCCCATGACCACATTGTCCCGGGTTCAGAAACGTCAGCGCGGGATTGCAATCTGTGTGCAAATGTTCTCATCATCACACCCAAGTCCCGGGGGTGGAGAGAGGGTGGACGATTCCGAGTCGCTCTCCCCGGGATTCGCAATCGCAGACTGGAAATTGAAACGTGTCGACATCGGCGAACCATCTGCGTAAACCATCTCGAAGTGTGCAAAAGGTTGAATACAGAGCAGGAAGTGAATTAGTCCCGGGTGAGAGCCGGGCGGGCGGGCGGGCGGGCGGCGGCGGCGGCGGCGGCAGCGTGGCGGCTGGACCTCCCTCCTGGAAGATAAGTGATGGCCGATGATCGTCCCTCTTCCCAGTTCCTTCTTTGGTCACGCGCCACTCTCAGTCATGGATAAACACGTTCATTGGAACCTCAAGATCGATGGAATTGACCCGGAGATGAAATATTAGCTGAAGTGTCTGAAGGCACAGCGATTAGCAATTAGCATTCGTAGGCGCAGGGTCGTGGCTGTTGGCTAATCTTTGGGGAATATCAGGAGAGACGCGTGATGTGCTCTGTCGTGTGTCTAACCTGGAGCAACAGCCGCCGCGTTTATGATTGGCTGATTTATGAGTCACGGCTTCGGTGATTAGCCAGTCAGAGATGCGCCGAGGCAGACACAAACGACCTTTACCTCCAGCGGCGTCGTGATACCATCAAGAGGTGACAGGAGGACCCGAGGCTGGATGACGTAAACCATCAGCCGTCAGACGCCATCCGTCACTGTCTCACTTACAATCAATATCCCCAGATGAAAACAATCCTTAATTACCATAACCACGGGTTGGTAACTCACATATTAGGCGGGATCACAGAGCAGAGCCTTGCCATCGCGGGGGCTCTCCATCATGCCAGTACCCGGGCCCGCCTGGCCGCTCGCTCGCTCGCCCGCCCGCCCGCCCGCCCGCCGGCACAACTGGACCGAATTACTCGACGATTTATCGACCTTGGAATGATCTCTCCAGAATTATCGGTGATGAGGTGCTTCACGGGGAACTAACTGAGCTTTAGTTGATTTCGTGTTGCTGAATTCAATTCGACGTTTTAATCCTATGATGTTCACCTCTCGCGCTCCGAGGTGGAGGGATGTGAACGACGGAGTTCATTGGGAAGACTCATTAGTCGCGGCTGTGACTTCTTGCTTCAACTTCTTTCTGCCTGGTGACCGGAGCGTTGGTTCAGATCCTTCGGCGCTGGGAGGGACACGCGGGATTATTAATCTTGGTCGCTGTGGAGGCGGGAGAGAATATTGGTATTCGGGAACTAACACGTATTGAAGATTTGTCTCTCAATGGAATTAATGTGTAAATATGTACCTCTGTTTTCCATCTTTTTTTTTTCTCTTTCTTTCTTTCTCTTCTGTATCTCTCTCTTCCATCTGCGATCAATAATGCTGATGTGGTCTCTCCTAAACCTATTTTAAATTGTCATGATATATTCAAATCTATTCTGGTCGACTCTAATTAAAAACAACCGACCTTGATTATATTTCCAGCAACCGATGTCTGTTTTGTTGCATTCAGGGGCCAGGTTGCGATTTCATTTTATCATTCTAGAATATGTGTGTACGCACACACACACACTCACACACATACGCACACACACACACTTTTATATGTGCTTTTGTGTGTATGTATATATATATATGTATATATATATATATATATATATATATATGTATATATATATATATATATATATACATACATATATATATATACACATATATATGTATATATATATATATATATATATATATATATATATATATATATATATATTATATATATATACATACATATATATATATATATATATATATATATATATATATATATATATATATATATATATATTATATATATATATATATATATCCGTGTATATGTATGCACTCATTTGTTTATATATCTATTAATATATTATGTACGAATATATCCATGTACATGCTTTTAGGATATAGTTTAATCGGCTTCGAATAGCCCAAGTCAGGTGATCATCTAATCTTAATACAAAGTTGTCTTAACGAGGAGATACTTAGTGCATCTAAATTATACTAAATCAGGCCATTCTATTCATATACGCTGTGGTACGATGTAACGCATTATGGCTGGGTAATTTATGTAATCATCACTGAACTGCATGTGGCTAAAAAAAAAAATAAATAAATAAAAAAAAAATAAAAAAAAGAAAAATAATAGATTTTTTGTTTAGTTTTGTTATTTATTTGTTTTTATATATCTGTCTATTTTTTATCAAACAATATTGTTTTTTTATACAACACTGTTTATATTCTTGACTGACTTGTGGCATCCGTGAACATCCAATATTGATAACTCTAGGTTTCTGCAAGACGCTCGTAAGTTATTACATCTCAAATATAACTCTTACCGTTGGTGTTTTTATATATATATATATATATATCAAGGTTATTAGTGTTATCATTTCTTGCCCTATAATTGATGTTTATGTTGTCGTCATTATGACTGTCTTTATTGTGATTGAATGCGTTGCAATAGGGTTGATTATAGTTGATGTTGTACTTGCGGTAGAGATTATTATTAAAAGTAGAGATTATTATGTTACTATTTTTATTGTTCCAAACATTATCATTATTGTTATCATTACTGTCATTACTAGAAGTACTGATAGTAGTTACTCTATTGTTCCTGTTAAATATTATCATTGTTATTATTATTGTTATTATTATTATCAGCAGTAATAGTAGCAATCATTGTGCTTTTGCTATCATTTTATCATTATTGTTATTACTACTGTCATCATCATCATTATTGTTATTTTTTTATCACTATCGTTATCATTGATATTAATTTTAACATTATTATCATTATTATTATTATTATCATTATTATTATTATCATTATTATTATTATTATTACTATTATCATTATAACCATTGTTAACACTATTAGTGTTATCATTATCATCACTATCTTTATCATCATTATTATTATTACTATGACAATATTATGACAATGGTAATAATAAAAATCATGATGATAATTTTGGTACTACTACACCTACTATTATGATGATAATAGTAATAATGATAATGAAACTAGTAATGATAATCACAATGATAATAACGATAATTATGATAATAGTAATAATAATGATGTTGATTGTGATAGTAATTATGGTGATATTGATTATGATAAGAATAGTAATGATAATGATGAGTATAAAAAAGTAATGGTAATGATGATTATAATGATATTGGTAATGGTAAAAACAAAATTATTTTACTAATAATAATGCCAGTGACAATGATAATAATGGTGATGATAATGATGCTAATAGCAATAATGACAAGGATGATAATAGCAATAATGATGATAATGAAATTGATGATAGTAATTTTGATAATGAGAACAATAATGTTGATGATAACAATGATAATGAGAATAATGATAATGATGATGATAATAATAATTATGGTAATGATGATAGCGATAATAATATGAATGATGATGATAATAATAGTAATAATATGTAATTATAAAAATGGTAATAAAAATGATGCTGATCATGATAAGGATTATGATAGCGATAATAACAATAATGATGATAACAATAGTAATAATTATGATAATAATGATAATAACAACAATAATAATATTAATATCAATAATGATAATAATGCTAATGATAATGATAAGGATGATAATAATGATAAGGATAATGATAATAATAATGATTGTGATGATGATAATGATACTGTTAATAACGATGAAAATAATGGTTATACTACCATTACTACTAAGAATAATAACGATAGTAATAATAATAGATTTTAGTAAACACCCATTTCTATATTTCTTGTGTCTTTTTTCTAAATATTTCACGATTATTTTTTTTATAGTTAATCATTTAATGGCAATATTATACGTGTCTGTTTTGCATCGAGACGTAAGTTATGGGTGACGAGCGGGCAGAGAAGAGGTCTGGAATATTTCCTTTTTTTATACTGGAATTTTATTCATGTCTAGGAAATGGTAAGTATCTCTTTTAGTCTGTCTCTCTCTCTCTCTCTCTCTCTCTCTCTCTCTCTCTCTCTCTCTCTCTCTCTCTCTCTCTCTCTCTCTCTCTCTCTCCCTCCCTCCATCTCTCTATCTCTCTCTCTCTCTCTCTCTCTCTCTCTCTCTCTCTCTCTCTCTATATATATATATATATATATATATATATATATATATATATATATATATATGTATATATATATGTATATATATATCTCTCTCTCTCTCTCTCTCTCTCTCTCTCTCTCTCTCTCTCTCTCTCTCTCTCTCTCTCTCTCTCTCTCTCTCTCTCTCTCTCACTTTCTTTGGATCCTACATGGGATACGCCACGCTATATTGCCACTGGATTGTCAGACCACGCATTAAACGCTTGACTGATAATAAATTATTTTTGCATACTTCAGATTAATAATTGATCGCCAAGAACCTGAGCATCAAGGTGTGACACATGGACACCTGCGCATGTTGACTCGAGTAAACATCTTACGTGACGTGTTGCACCCTGCCATAAATGCCAGTGTCCGCGTGCAACGAGTGTTTTCTGAATAAATTCATGATGGGAATTTGATCCTTGTTTAGATAAGAACAGGTTATCGGGAATGTTAATTAGCAGTAGAAGATGCAGCTTGATGTTGGTGCCGCGTTTGTGTTATCTGACTTTCCAGACGTAATCCCTTTAACATTACTCTAGGTAATAATTTTATTTATCTTTTTCTTTTCTTTTCTTTTTTTTCTTTTTTTTAAGAAATGGTCATGGCTTTTAGATGATCAGTTTTGAATATGATTTAGGTCCGAATGAAATTAAAATAAATATATATTCAGTTCCATCTGTTTACCTCTTCTGTTGATAGATCTTTTACAAGGACAAAGGTGACCTCTCAATTTAGAGTTGCCGCTGATGGAATACAACACTTTTTGTCTTCAGAATTCTGGAGACTTCATACTTTTCCTCCTCCTCCCCTCCTCTCCCTCATTGTATCCATATTGTCTTCTCTACCTTTTAATTATTTTATTCATTTCCTTCTTTCTTTCTTTTTCTCCTACCTCCCAAGTGCATGCTGTTTTTTTTTTTTTTTTATACATTTTCTTATCCCGCCATCCAGCCAATAATGATCATTGATTGAATTAAAAGAGTAGGAAAGTAAACCAGAAAATTAAAGATAAAAAGTCAAGATTTCAACGTTATAACTGTTCGTGTTTGTTTAGTGAGAGGTGTTATTTGATATGTCGAATGATGAAAATGCATAACTGGGATTGGCTGCACTCAGAAATAGGTGTGTGTGTGTGTGTGTGTGTGTGTGTGTGTGTGTGTGTGTGTGTGTGTGTGTGTGTGTGTGTGTGTGTTTGTCAGTCTTTCTGGGAAATATTGAATAAACATAAAATCTGTCTACATCTCTCTGCGTTTGTGTACTTGTTTATGTACATATGTACCTATTTATCACGGAAAGAGAGTGGGGGAAAATTATATAGTTCACAGTCCAAGTTAACCTCCATCTTAATCACAACAACAACCTTCAAGGTTGAGTACATTCCCCCCCAAAAAAGTTCCCATTTTAGAATCGCTTTCATCCTTGCATGTTTTAATTCTGTGTGTGGATCCAGGCAGTTCCAAATCCAATTCTTTATGTCGCAAAGCTCTCTCTCGGGACTGTCTTAAGAACCGCTTTGATCCCTCTTAATTTTGTTTGAAACCAATCTAAATCCTCTTTATTTCCGCCAGCGCCCCTTTGTCCTCGAGGTCACCCCCTGGCCTCGTGGAAATCCTTGGTGCTTGTGGACACGAGTGAAGGCCGGAATTAACAAGTCGTGCTGGTCTCCGTGTATTGTCTTTCTGTCCGGGGGTCCTGGAGTAGATGCCTCGAGGAGTGGTTTAGCTTACTGACTGCGATTAGGTGTACGATTGCTGGTTTAGCTAACTGACTGACTTTTTGGCTAGACTGCGATTGTTTGTTCGGTTGCTTCGTTTGGTAGAATTTAAAGAGCTGATCTGCCAAGAGGGTCGTAAAGGATTTGACTGATTGACACTCGTTTTAGTTTCCCTGTGATGTATAGCATTGGCATTGTGTTGTAAGGATACACTCTAGGGAATGTTCGTTGCCTAGAGGGCCGATTGGGCAGCAATTGGTTTCGTAGGTATGGCCTGGCGTCCAAAAAAGGGCAGTCCAAGTTCGGACGGGTTTTGCATCCGCTTTGGCTATTTTGTTTCCAGAAGCCGAAGGTATGGGCAAACTCTATTGATGTGAACGTAAAATCTGTCGCTACCGTAACAATTGTTTTGGCATGGAAAGCATCTTGCATGTCCGATGCTTATTGCTTGATACGGCCGAAGTCTGGCGCTTTGGTCAGTGGAAGGCACCCATGTGTGGGCGAGGTGTTGTGCGGGGCAGCGGGCGGGTAATGACAGGCCGGCTTCGCAGTTGCGTGTTGGACCTGTGCCGCCGTGAGTTAATGTGCTCAGATGATCACTGTGGCGGGCTCACTCCTGTGCGTTTTATCGTCTTCATCTATCAAGAGATTAGCGGGGAATTCCCTTTGAGTTTTTTGAGACGCAGTAGCTTTATGTTGTGCTAAAAGATTATCAACTTTGCTTTGGGTCTCGCAGGGGCTTTAACGTTTCATTTAATCGGCATGAGTGACCGGTTTTCATGACTCATCCCCGAGGTCACACGGCACTCGACGCGTCCCTCACTCTCCGTGACCGCATGGAAGAAATGTTATCAAAATAGTGAAAACTATGTGAACTTTATATAAATGCTTTTATGTGGACAGTGGGAGACTATCTAATGATATTCCCGTTTGTATATAGCATAGATACGAACGGTATAATTTAATGTGATAAGGACATTCCTATATATATCTAAGCTTCATTTTTGTATTCATCAAGATAAAATTTGATACGAAATGTGGGTTTGAAGTTTGACATTCTTAAAA